>JAYRCB010000343.1:1171428-1199752 GCA_036026315.1 Trachelus stipa
CGATTCCAAGGTGGTCATTCGATGCGTAATCGTTTGTAGGTCTCAGATAATATAATTAGTATGTTTGTCGGATCATTGTTTCAATAAAATAAGAAGAAAACTTATTTGGTGCACTTTACGCGAGGCGTTCATATGACCACGGGAATTCGACCGCAAAAATCGTAATTGATGATAAATTTTTATTCAATTCGTACTTAGTCGATTCGAAATTGTTTCTAGGTTACAAATAAAGTAATTAGAACGCTTGTCGGTAACTGATGTGAAAAGTCCTCACGCAATACACTGCTGTGACGAGCTTAGGAATGGTTAAAATAGGTTAGAACTGTACTGTTTCGACAGGATCAGCAATCTTCACATGGTGGGTTTAAATAAATAGAATCGTCGGCGAGCGGGCGAAGCGAGCGAGCGAGTTTGAGTTCCTCGCGAGATTTACCCTGTGAGATTTACAGTTCTAATCTATTCTAATCATTTCTAAGCTTGTCACAACAGTGTATTGCGTGAGGATTTTTCGCACCAGTTACCGATGAACGTTCTAATTACTTTATTTGTAATCTGCAAACAATTTCCAATCGATTAAATACGAATTAAACAAGTTTATCGTCAGTTACGATTTTTGCGGTCGAATTCCCGTTGTCCAAAAAAATGCACGAAATACGTTTTTTTCTTATTTTATTGAAACAATGACCCGACAAACATACTAATTATATTATCTGAGACCTAATAACGATTCCGCATCGATTGGCCACTTGAAAAACAAAAATAGGAAAAAAATAAAAGAATCACAGCCAACTTAATGCAAATTTTTATTTTTGATTTTTTTAATAAACCGTTAACTGATAAACGTTTTAATTAATCCTACAAATACCTACAAACGACCTACAAACGATTTGAAAAAGAATAAGTTCAAAAAGTCAAAGTGCGCCGGCCAAATTCACGGAGGTTCATATAACCGGTCCTCTTGAAAAATACTGGATTGGGTTTTTAGCTTTTTTCCAACTATCGACCATCTAACAAACGTTTTACTTAGTTTATTCGGTACCTACAAACGATTACGCATCGAATGACCACCTTGGAATCGTAATTGCGCTTAAAATAAACAATTTCCGGCTAAGTTCACGCTAAAATTTATTTTTCATTTTTTTAATTAACGGCTGGTCCAACAAACGTTTTTATCAATCTAACAATCACCTACAAACGACTAACAAACGATTACAATAATCAAAAGTTAAAAAAATCAAAATCGGCAAAAGAGGTCCGGCTAACTTCACGTAGCTCTCCCATTGGGCATACAGCCATAAGGAGAAAAAAAAAGGTCCTCCATTGGAGATACAGCTATAAGGAAAGGAATGACTCTTGTTGGGGATATGCTGGAAGTAGACAAAGTGTGGTACTGCGCATATATACTAAACAGCCAATAGAGAAAGTTGACAACAGCGGCGGCCATTACGAGCGGGAATTCGAAATCGTCTGCTGTCGTCACCGACATCGAATTTTTTTTACGTTAAGCTAAACACGTACACTGATTGTATGAAAATAATAGAAACAGCATATAGGGATCGCATCAGAATGAAAGAGAAGACATATATCCTTTTAAGAATTTTAAAGGAAGGTGAGATTAGAATCACTCGACGAGGGAAGCTGTAAACTATGCATTTAATTTGTATTCACATTGTATTTTTGGATATTGGATTACTTTTAAGAAGTGACAACATTGCACGTTTGCAAAATTGTTTTAGAAATTAATTACTTACATTTATTTTTTTAAATTCGATACAAACACTCCAATTTACTGGCTAGGCCTAGGGATGTTTGGTTATGATGTATTATGTACTGTTAAGGTACTATTTCATGCACGCAACCGCGACAGCTGTCTCGCGAAGAAATCACACTGATGTTAAAACTTGACATCCCGTCAATTTTTAACCAAACAGCGTCATTCCTTCGTTGTCGCGTTCGCGTGCATGAAATCGTACCTTTATATGTATACTCTGGTATGCATTATATACATGTTACAAAATGGCCGGTGCTATTGGCTGCGCAGTAGGTTGGAAAACGCGTGTCGAGAACCACCACACCTTGTCTACTTTTACCATGGTTGGGGGCATGACAAATTTTGGATCTGTTTTGCTTGTGTTCTTGCGATGGTATTTAAATTGCGTGATATATATTATTAACGAAAGTGCGCGTATTCATTCAATAATAACGATTGGTTATTGAATTTCGATACTTCTGTGGAAGTAAATTCACCTAATTTTTTTAAGATTTGGGTTTGGTGAAGGTAAACTGTGGAGAACATTTGTTACTTACTGTGGAGCCTGTGTTACTGAAAGTTTGATCCTGTTTTTGACAGTAAAGTATCAGAGATGAAGGAAATTGCAGCAGGAAAGTGTGCTGTTCCTAACTGTGGCTCTGACCATCGAGATATCACCTGCCACCGATTTCCAAAAGATCCATTGAAAGCAAAAATTTGGAAAGATGCAGTGCAAAATCCATCTATCGATTCTATAGATCATATAAAATTGAACAAAAGTTACTGTGTTTGCCATCTTCATTTTTCATTTCATGATTATTTACTTCATACTAAAAGACCGACATTGAAGTCTACTGCAACACCAAGATTTTTTCTACCAGGGAATAACAAAGATTTCCTGGAAAATATTTCAGTGGTAATAACTAAACTGTTTTGAATATCCATATCCATCAAAAATTTGTTTATCATTTATTCTAATAATAATGAATCAATTTGAAGAGAGAGATATATATATATATGTGTGTGTAACGTATCAAGAATGAAGGAATGCACTGTTGCAAATTTGCTTCAGATTCTTAATAAAACTAAATAGCTAAGCTATCTCAGTAACAACGTTCTTTTATGCTATAGATATAACAATAGTAGTTGCCAAGTATATTAATAATAATAATCATATAATTCTTTTATCTGTTTATCATACCAATATTTTTACTATTTACTAAAATAATAGTCAAACAAATCTAAACTGTATATTTACTTAATTATACCTTGGCATGCAAATTATAATTGCAATGTAAATGAACATATATTTAATAGTTTCTACTTAGTCCCAATGTCGTAAAATTTATATTATCCTTCTTTACACTTGATTTTCTAATAATTTATAAAATATATACAATTTGATTAAATTTGGTATTAAATAAATACTTAATATTTGTACTGCTTGTTGTTGAAAACAATCGGAATAAACCGCATGAATTCGAAGAATTTCAAAAAATCAAAGCGCATTTACTCATCTCCAATTAGATATCAGTACGTCATATCAACACTGGAGGGCGCAAAATTTTCAAATGAATAAACCATTATTTAGATGGCGACTGCTTTCCTTATTGTGGTACTTTCGATCTATATTTCCATAAATCTATAATAATTGTTAGGTTAATAATGCATTAATTTTTTTCAGTTTCACAAGTTATGAGCATATTATTCTGTTACAGGAAAGTAAGTGCAGTAATATAATGTCCATATGCAGTGCACAAGGTTGCAATTCAAATCAAAACACAAAAATTAATGGAAGGAATATTCACTTTTTCCCTTTCCCGACGGATGTTTCGTAAGAATATATCAGAATTGTTAATTTTTTTAATATTTAATATTACGTGGTTGTATAAACTGTTTTGTGAAATCTTAAATTCAAAGAAAACAGTTATTTACCTAAAAAGCATATTTGGTATCAAAGAAAAATTAAGTTGCGTAGGAGTATTATGAGAAATGTGCATCAAATGTTAAAGATTTTTATTTCTTACGTTATTAGTTTCCATATTTTTCATCTCAGTATTTTGGATAAAATTGGAATGAAGTTATATGTTAGTTATTATGAATTAAAGTAATGAATGTTTCTAGAGAAACATGAATTGTCTTATTGGGTAATTTGTTGCAGATTAAAGGAACAATGGGAATATGAATCCAATTTGTTACATGAAAAAGACTGTAATAAATGTAATCTCCAACTATGTGAGCTACATTTTGACAAGTCTAATTTCACAGAAGATTATATACTAAATCCTAATGCTGTTCCAACCATCTTTGGTAAGTATAACTAATATGTACTTTCCCAATATGATAATCAGCCAATAACCATTTACAAAAGATTTTTAACCCATTGTACAAAATTTAAGGCTTCCTAATATCATTTGTAATTTTTATAGAATTTCCTAAAAAACGAAAATGTGATGATGCACCCATTGAACACATACTATCAGAAGTTAAAGAACCAGTGGTTAAGCAAATAAAATTGGCAGAAGATACTCACAGTTTAGTAACTCCACCTGTCACTCCATCAGCCCAATTAATACCAGCAATAAATGGAAAGGTTTTACCATGTTTTAAATATTTTTCAAACACAAACTGGTCTTATCCAGCTGATTCAAAATCTAATGTCTTTCAATGTGGAAAAATTTTAGGTCAAAGTTAAAAGCACAACTGTAGAAAGAACACGACACGATGATGAACAATGTGCCTTTAAAAAAATTGGCGTATCAACTTCATTATTCACCAAGCAAATAGATATAGGGAAGAAAGTTTATCGCCTCACAATACGCATTGATAAAACTCGTGCGCGACCGTGTCCAAAATCAAAGAAAATGAATATGACTCCGCAACCGGAAAACAAGATACAAGAAAATATACAGAAAACGAATGAATCTCATTCAAACGATAGATTAACAATACAGAGAGATACTAAAAGTCGTCAAAATTCAACTTGCGACATTGCAGGTTGTAAGTTACAAAAAACTCTGCTCAACAAGAAACCTGTATTCAAGTGCGAGTGTTGCGCACGATATTATATTGTCAAGAGGAGTACTGGGCAGAATGAGAAAAACAAGTCCTGTTTTGTTTGTCATTTTGTATTTCCTACGCGAGAAGCACTGTGTCTGCACATACGAAAACATTTTACATGCGACATGTGTGGCACGGAATGCGGTACTCAAATATCATTTAATAAGCACTCAAGACAACATGTGAGCACAGATCCTACATTGCCATACAAGTGTCATAAGTGCCTGGAAATCTTTGAAACAAAGAGCGACGTCAGACAACATAATCTTCTATTACATTCTGCAGTAAAGTTAGAAAACAAAACTGACATGAACAAAAAACCAATAAACTCGATATATGTTCACGAACGGTATCGCAGACTTCAATTCACGTGCGACCTTTGTCAGAAAACGTTCGAATCATCAAAGCTATTGGATGCGCATCGCGCAGGACATATTGGTACATTAAAATTCACATGTCGAGTCTGCTGCAAAGAGTTTGATAGCGTCGAGGACGTTGATATGCATACAAAAATACATTTAGAAGTAGTTAAAGAGGAACACAAATGTAATATTTGTAAAAAATTGTTTAAAACGGACAGCCTGCTCAATGAGCATTTACGCGGTCACCTTTCAAGGGCTCATCACTGCCCAATATGTCCCAAAGCATTTATCAATAGAACAACTTTAAAAATTCATCTAAAAACGCACAGTGAAGGTTAGATCATTTAGAATAATTAAATTATTAATTCTTTAGCCGTTCTGTGGGTTTCTCGTTTTTACAAATAATGTCTGTTAACACTTTGACTGCCACATTGGTCATATATGACTGACCACGGTTTCTTCTGTCATGCCACGGTGGTCATTGGTGACCGGACCATGGTTACTCTTTGTATGGTTACATACTCTCGTAGCGTCTTGACTGAAACGTGATTTCGGCGTGGCAGTTAAAGTGTTAATATTTTTATTGGAAGGTTCGTTGAAGTTGAATTGAGTTTCTTTTTTTCAACAGATTCTGATCGTAAAAATGATCTTAAAAATATAAAAACTGAAAGAGGTAAAACCTATTGTTGCACATTGTGCAGAGAAGAATTCGACACTTATTCTAATATGTATAGTCATATAATGATTCATTTGGAGAAAATGCATGAGGACGGCAGTAAAACGAATATTGACGATCTTGCAGATATATTGGATATCGAAGATTCATAGTTGGTTTTTTTATTGGTCAAACATATCTTTTCTTATCATTTGATTATTTATTCGTAATTGACTTTCACATACCAAAAACAAAATTATTATATAGTGCGAGAAACGATAGAATGCTGAGACTTTCAAAATACGACAAGCAGTACCTATATAGAAATATTTATTGATCTATTGAAACTACCATTTTTTCTTGTAAGAATTCAATTGAAATAATGAATAATAATGACGGCATAATAAAATTATTTCGATAGTTCTTAGAAAAATGAATCCATTGTTCAAATAAAATTAATTTGGAACTAAATTAACGTGTTTCCAATTTAACATTAATGGAAATATTGTGATTTTTTTACACTCCTTTGGTACTTGAAAAAGATGATATAAAAGTTAGTGTTTATTTTATATATGATAAGACTCGTAATAAATAAGCAAACAATATTCTGGTCAAGAATGCGATTTCTAATACGATATTCTTGTAAATACAACCGATAATTATAAGTGTTACAGTCGTGAACAAGTTGATGTTCTATTTTTAAACGAATATAAAAATTTTGTTTGTAATCCATTAAATGAATATTTATAATAATAAAAATGAGAAAATTCTTAATGGATACTGATGTAACAATAAATATACCTGTTGAACCTAAACCTGAATATGTCAGTCGTTTTTGACAGTCATCATTTAAGTTTATTCGAAAATGACCTCATAGCTTTAAGAACATCGTCATATCTCGTTCCAACACATTTAATAAACTAGGGCAGCGCGCGCAGTGGGCTTCTAGTTTTATATAAAACCAGAGATAAAAAAAATTGACTGTCGCGTCTATTATTTTTTCTAAAATTTGACATATATTACATTTTGACAGTTAACCAAATTAATAAGGTTTTACCATTCGTATGCGTTGTTTATGATGTATATCAAGAAAAAATGAAATATTAAAAAGATTCAGTATTATTAGGATGCTGAACGTTGAGACACCTGCGCAATTCATCTTGAGCCTTCACTTTAGTCCGTTTATGTTAGAATGTATATTTTTACTCCTTATAGCTCTTTTACTTTCAAACCCCTTACTGACAAGGATTGAAAATATTACGGTATGTAAGACATCAAGAACGTAAATTTAAGGTTCTAAAGGATTCACTTTTTTATTTACCTACCACTATGAACCACTTTATTTTCGCAGAACTACCAGTCGAAATTATTTAAGTTATTTAAGGTACTGCAACCAGATGCACCGAAAAGGGAAAAAACGTTTCCTATGATTTGGACGCGTTATCCAGTCATGCCCATGCTTCTCAATAATAAGTCCAGTTCCACAATAGATTTTCTTGCTCTTAGAATAATTTCTTCAACACCAACGTCCCACGACATAACCGACTGTGACAAGACGAATGTTTCAAATATTTATCCACAAGCGATTGAATGTTCTTCGACATTTATTCCTACAAATTTTGAGCTACCTATAGTGGACATATCGTCATTCGAATATAATTCCTATCGGTACAGGTAAGAAGAAAGTTATATTTTCCTTATATAATTAAACTCGAGATTCATACGATATACTCGTTAAAACTATTTTCAGGTTAATTGAGTCACTGTTCGAAAGATTATATGGTTATGACTATCCACCAGGAGGATTGGTTTTAAAATTTCTTCAACTAAATGAGGTCGCATCCTGTGTAAATACACATCAATGTGGACAAAATTCTGCGTCACTCAATAGCATCGACGTATTACTGGAGTCAGATAAAATCGTTTGTATTCCAGAAAGGGTTTATATGCATCCTCTGGATCATTTCTTGGGAAAAAAGTCTTTCTGTAAACGAACAACCGTAGATGCTGAAACCGAAATTAATATTGAGGATAATGATGATTTTTGCAGTGCCACTACGTTGACAGTGTGTCCAGTGAGAACATTTACGTCAAATTCAATATCTATTTTATTATTATTTTTACTTTCACATTTTTGTATCTACAGGATCGTTATGCTAACATGTATGAGAAAAGTACACTAAGAGAAGATACAAAAATTCCACGAGGAAAAATGGATTTGATAAATTGCAGGAAAACGATAGGAAATAAAGGAGTAATTTCGAAAAATTCTATAGAATCCTCAACTGTAGGTTCTAAAGTATCACAATTAAGCAACGGTTTAAGAGTTTCCCAAATAAAGTTAAAGAATCTAAAAGGTTCGTGTGGACTATCGACTGTTGCCTCAAAGGAATCTAGTAACAATAGATTGTCACATTATTTTCGAAAAGGATCGACCGGATCGTGCACAAATTCACCGACAATAACATACGGAAAAACAGAAATGACTGGTAACCCTAAAATTGCAAGAAACTTAAGTTCACCCATCGAGCAAATGTATTCTCGTTTTCCAAAAACTGATTCAACGAAATTAGTATTCCATAACGTCGTACGAAACGCTACAATAAATGTTCCAAAAAGATCCGTGCAAAGAAAAAGATAAAATTCACCAAAAAATCTGAATAACTTAAGCAAACCCCTAGAACCAAAAGCTTCATGCATTACAGAGACACAAGACATATTAACAATAAAATAAAGCCATACGATATGCATATATACATTGGATGAATCCCACTGCTAAAAACACATAAAAACATTTTTTCCGTCTGTAAGTTTTAAAAGAAATATAACCATGTAAAAAATTTCGCACAAAATATTATATTTCTATTCACGACGAAAATTCTGTGGTTCAACTTTAACAGTCACTGGAATGGCAACGCTCAATAATAGTTTCCACAACTTCCTTTGAGAAACGCATAAAGTTTTTCGGGCATTCGAGCAAGGTGCAACTCGCAAGAATAATCCTGATTTCGAATATACATTACGAAGAGCCACAGAGACGATGGCGGCAAAAAAGAGAGCTACGAAATTTCCCGCAGAGACTAGCAAAGGTGCCGACGAGGGTGCAACAATGGCAAAGGTACCTAGACCCTGTCAACGGGACCACTTCAAAAGTTGCCGTCTTCAATGTGTTTATTTAGTTAACGTCAAATTTACTCGCTCCAAAAGGTATAGCCGATCTCGCCAACGCATTTAAGTTTCTATGTCCGCGACACGCGGTCCTATTTGTATTAAGCAAATCCACTCGATTGCCGTGGAAGGGCGTGGCTCGTGATCCCCTTTGTGCCACTGTGCAACCTAACCAATCATTCACAAAATGGAACACTCGACTTTTCGTGCACGACTTTTGACTTTGGAGTATACATTTCATTTTCGGCCGACACTTTCTGGAAATCGTAATCCTCTTTCTATAATCAATGGTCAACGACTACAGTTGGAATTTCAATAATTCTCGACTACTAGAATCGACAATGAAATAAAGTTACTCATAATCATCATTAAGACAAATTTGGCAATAACTTTTTTCACAACATTTTAATCACTACATTCTACGTGTACTTATATAAAATCGTATATCACTGTGCACAGAATATAACTTTATTAAATTTTTACTATTGTTCTTGTTATTTTTATAAGTAGATAATTATTAGTTATAAGATAGTTTACTATTACTAGATGCTAATATATATTTTTCTTCGTTACCTTCTACCTTTGTGATCACAAAAGATTTCCATGTGCGCTATCGAATTGCATGGACCCTCCTTATAGTAGGGCGATGTTTAGTCACGCTCCGTTATGTCGCAGATGTGGGATTGCGTAAGACCACCTTGGTGAGAAGGAGTCCATCAATTTGATACGGTTTTCCGAGGTTCCTAAATAGCAAACACCCAAACATTAGACGTTTCGCCTTTGGGGCTCAAACTGTTCGTCGACGAATGAGAAGGGCTGTCGCGTGACCAATTGCGATTCGGCATGTACATTTCGAAAATTTCAACTCTCAATCTGTATCCATTTAGTCGAACAGCCGACATGAGTATCTAAATCAGCCTAGGTAGCGTAGACGTACTATTCTTGCTCATCTTAGTACCGTGTGTGACCATCAAATTGATCGACTTCACTGTGTTCACTTAAAATATTCCTAATTTGTAAATTTCCTACAGAGTCTAGTTTGTATTTTTCGGGTGAGTGCAAAATGAAAAATTTGACGGCAGTTACTCGCTTCGAAATTGTGCTTTTATGCAAACGAGCGTGCAGATCAAAGATCAAAGCTGAAAAGCGTTCCGTCGGGGCAAGTCTGTCTGACGCGTTGAGGTACAGACAAAAATTGGCAAAAGGGTTAACAGAATTGACATGACCGGCTCTGTCGGTATATTAATGTATACTCGGGTGACCACTTGGTCTACACCTTGCTAGGAAGCAACCATTACCTTCTAGCTTTAACTTTAGAAGTGCCGCGACCGCAGGGAGCAATCATGAAAACGGACATCAAGCTGAGCGCCCAGCTGGTCGTCTCATTGCTGCCATTATGACATATTTGCTGCGATCAATAGACAACAATTTTGCATGAATTTCGGAAAGTATTGATAGTTGCTACAAAATTGTTTAACTTCTTCTCATGGTAACTTATTATTCTTCATTGAATTACATAAACATGGCACACTATAAATTCATCGATAACTCACTTATTAACTGTACTGTAACTTTTTAACATTCTGGCTTTCATATTGTTTGATATAAAATAAAAAATATATAATTCTACATAACCTCTTCGCGACTCTCGCGCACAATTTAAAACGACACTAAAACCGAAATGTCTATGCAGAACGAAACGATCCCGTATGAAAACCAATAGGAGTAACGAATCAAAGAGGAAGAATTCTCATTGGTCGTACTAAAGTGGCGTCTCTACACTGCCATTAATCAACTAAATTTCCGCGCCAGTGACTACTCTGAGGATCGCCGCTCGTCGAGCAAGAGGATAAGGAAAACGAGGAAGAATAAAGAAATGCAGAAGAGGATCTACCCACCAGATGGCCCGTGCCAGGATGCGAGACGACTCGAGCCACGTCCCATGGCAAAAGTGTCGGACCTCGCGTTTCTATGGGAAAGTCAAAAAGGCATATGTGTGTATATAAATAATCCCATAACGTTGGCTTATTGTTACCGTGCGTTGTGGTGTGAGCACTATTGTGTTGTGGTCTCTTGGGTTGCCTGCCTGACATTTCAGCACGGGGGTTGATTCAGGATGAGACGTCCGAGATGCTTTTGTGTCTCTTACGTCACTTATGAGTCTTCTACGTTGCTAATCTGGATATCAACTACACAAAAAATGTACGATTACATAAGTACAATAATTAAACATTAGAATCGTTAAGATTAACGACTATTTTGATTTTTATACATCCAATCCCATGGGCGTCCGTCGTTTCAATTTTTCTAAAAATATTCGCATCTGGATTTAGATTAAGTGAAATGAAGATTTTTTTGTAAACACATTCAGCGCAGGATATTTTAATTCTTTATGAGAAATGTTAACCAGTTCTATCAGTAGTATCAAGTTATCTCATGAAAATTAATGTAACCACAGAAGTTCATAACCGCTTTTGCTTTCTAAGTTAGGTTCAACAACAGCTCTTCAACATTTCCACAGTGAGTGAAGCGATGACTTTATAACAATATAATCTAAAGGAGACGTGGACATAGCGTCTGCCGCGTATTTGTCAGGGGTGCTGGTATAAATCAAGGGTTCCGCCGTTTTTGCCGGGTTCATCGGCGCGGAAGAGCATAATAAAATTTTGCCCGCCATGGCAGGGGCGGTGACTGTGGTTGCACTCGAGTTGTTCTGGAGGGAGGGTCCTGCCCGAGGGCTATTATGGGGCTTGCAGTGGGTTGCCGTAGGTTTCTATGGGTTGTCATGGGTCTACAGTGGTTCCTAAAGTTCTGGTAGCTGAAGGGAGCGTGCGATACGAGGGCTTTACCCGTGGGGCGTGGGCACCACTCTGGAAGGCTGTCATTCTATGGCAAACGGCTGGTTACACGATGCGGTTTTAAAAAAGTTTGGTTACATATTTTTTATTTCATATAAATATTTTTTCGTGTTAAGGTTAATTATAATGGTACTATTACACGATGGACTAGAGAATTCACCAAGCTGACCAACGTGAAACAATTTTGAGTGTCTGTAATTTAACTCCAAAATTGAAAGCATTAATAGAATGCGAGAAAACTTCCATTCCAATACAATGCATAATCAATATACAAGTAATCGGGTCTCTGACGACTCGTACAATCAATGCAAATAGAACGAAATCAGCAATCGCTCACACGAATTGTCATATGCCTCCCGCTGGACAATATACTTGAAAACATGAAATTCACCGTAAAAAAGCACGCCCATATGAATTAGGTCGTATTGATAAAAAAGCTGGACTTCATCGATGTTTTCTGAATGACGCAATTCAGCGCGCACCGATTCGTCATCCGAGGGGACAAGATGGACAAAGCGATGTTCTCTTCGAATTTTGTTTGTGATCGGTCAACTTTTCTAGGCTGCTAAAAAAATTTGTTCAAAACTCATTTCTACTTATAAAGTTTTTTCATTTTAACGCAAAACTATAATTCCCAGATATCGATGCTATTATACATAATCTTAAGCATTCGTGATATGACGAAAAATTGATCCAGTTTACGTATATAACTTTTTCAACGGGATTATATTGCTGAATTGTGATAGCTGTTTCTGGTACATTTTGAGCGCAAATATAATGTAGCAATAACATTAATGTCGGTTCTGTTATGAAATAGAACGTGCCACGTTTTAATTATAAATAAAAGTATAGCTGGTATTAATGATTCCGTTAAATAGGATTAAGAATAATGTACTAATTCATTTAGGACATCATATAAGGTTTACAGGTTATAATAATTTATACCGTTTATCCAAGAACTGTTATCCTTTATAATTATACCGTCAAATACTTGTATGAAATTTTAAAATGGTTTAGTATATATTCATTATGATATATTTATAATTCGTTGAACTGTATATATGTCTTATAATACCGTTAAAGAACATTATTGTTGGATCAAGCATATAGAAATCAAATATAATTAAATCTACAGTATCCACTTCAACCAAATAAATTTGTTCGTTATTGTCATTATCGTGATTCAGATTAAAAATGTATAAATAACAAATTGCACAATAACAAATTTTTATCGGAACTTTGAACTGAGTCTTTGATCTGCGGATTAGCAGTTGTTGTGACTTTTTGAGACAGAGTAAGATGGATCGGTTGGCCAATAAAGAAAACAAAGTTTGTACCAATTTGACCTGACTGATTTCTATCGTCAATCGATCAGGACATGGACAGCCTTTAGGATTGTTGGGTCTAAGAAGAAACTGCTCTCCTTGTTCTCTTTTGAGAGATATGCGAATTATGGAAGACATTTTGTTAGAGTAAAGGTTTTTGAAAGGCCTACGACGTGCTTCTTTGGGTCACTGAGAAATTTAAAACCAGGAAGCAGTTTTGGGAGAAAATATTGTAGTAACACAGCTACTTCCAAAGATAAAGAATTAAATTTGAAATAATTTTTATTTTTATTAATTTAATTTTGACAGTGATTGGTTTAGTATTACTTGGAGGAACCTGTAAATAAATACTTGTTGAATGCCAGCAATATTGAACAATATTAATGGATCAACGACGATACGGTAAATCAGTAGATTCGTAACGCTATGGGGTCGTTTAGTCCCGTTCAAGTATAGAAAGTGTAGTCTATATTCGCCCCATGTAGAATCCTGTAAACCCCTATAGTAAGGCCTCTTTAAGCACCATTTCGAAAATTCTTAAAAAAAAAACTACGAATTTAAAACAAATTCTATGAATTGAATTCTATCGATAGTTACAGGATTCTTTAAGATCGTTCAATTAAAATTGGACGAAAGATCGTGAACTATATTGCCACTGAATGGGATTACATGTTTTTCTAAAATCAATAATTATAAATATTTTACCATTGAGAAAACCACCCCTTATATAACGATAATACACATCGTACATACCATACGTATGAAGTGTTCGCAAAATTGCAATATCTGATTAAAAGTGTCAACTGGAGTCTTCGATATTTAAATTTGAAAAAGTACTCAATGCAACTTTTACCTGCTGATAATTTTTTCTTTATTGCAATAGATGTTCGTCCAAGTTGCACGAGATGTGAAAGTGACAGTAGCAACGTAGAAAGAATAAGAAAAGGACAAAAAAGGATTGCCGATCCTACAGATCATACACGAAGTGTTCACAAAGGACATTCCCCATGAATGGGTTCGAGTGTCGTCGGTTTATGTACGAGGACCGTTTTGACAGGAGGGGATTGGTCGACGGGTGAGTCGGAGAGGGTACAAGAGGTCAGAGGGTATTCTGCAGTGAGGAAGGCATGCTGCAATGGCATAGGGGTGGCATCGTGAACGAAGGAGAGGTCGAGAGATAGAGGGTGAATTGTTCGCCGCTCCACGTAGGGTAGTTTCGCTCGAAGTGTTACAATAAATCAACGCTGGATCTCCTGCTCCACCCCCACAACCCCTGGATCCCATACATGGCACATGACATAGAATGCTATACGCATTATGCTTACAGTTGACTGTCGCGTATTGTGTTTAAAGTGGCTGCACTTTGGCGGCAATACGTATCAAGTCTTGAAAGGTATTTTAGACATATAAATAATTGTGTCGATTATTGTTGTTATCTGAATTTTTCAAAATAAAGTGTAGTGAGTGATTGATACCGTTATAACGATAATAATACTCTTGTTTGGCAGAAACAAAATTTTGATTTTTTAAAATTCGATTGTAACGTTGAAAATTATATACTTCAACCTTATAGTTATGTATCCGTATTATAAAAATCAAAATATACAACGATCGATTAAATTAGATCCGCTTTCTCGGCTTAAGGCTATGAAAATTCACCAGCAGCTGTAGAGATTCGAGGGAGGTTAAGGCTGGGGGTGAGAGATCGAAAAGCAGTGGCATCATCCCCTTTGACAATGGGGTGGAATCACGTGGCCGCAGATTAATTCTCAACAAAAGATATCCTCATATCGCAGTGCCTTTCGCAGGCCTCCTAGAATCCACTTCAGCCCACGTTACTGGGGGGTTTCTCTTCGGAACGCCCCAATCCGGGCCCGGAGGTGGGCCCAACCCCAAAATTCGATCCCCTCCGACAACCCCTACTATATAGGGTACCCTACGAGGACAGCAGAGTGCTGCCAGTAATAACCGAAAAGTCAGAGGTGCCAGTTCGTGAAAGTGTCTCTCACTTGACCTTGCAGTTTCCAAGATGCATTTCTTCCGTCCTTGGAACGACGCAAACGGAGAGAGGCCACTGTCTCCGGAAGTCACCAAGCCCGGTACCAGGTCCTTATCGGAAGTGACGGAACGAAGTATCAGGGAGAAAGTGAAGTGTGAACCTAAGGAGGAAGAAAGTGTTCACGCTTCGACAGTGCCTATCGATGACGTCAACAATGTTGTCGAACAGAATTTATTACCTGAGGATAGGATTTCCGCCTCGCCAGGAATGTCCTCTCCGTCTTCTAGAACCAGCGAAGACCTGACGGAGAGGAACAACTTGAGTATGCTGAGAAATTTCGTGTACAATACTCGTCCTGATAACGTTGCAACATCATCATCAAGTTCCTCAAGTTCTACAAGTTCTTCGCCAAGTGTTTTCTCGTACCCATCAGCAAGTCCACACGCGGAGAGCTCGCAATCGACGTCATACATGCCGCCTTATCAGTTACCAGTGTATCCAACTGAATATCCAGCCAACTTAGCTAATGGAATTGTTCCGATGGCTGGATCGATGGAATTTCCTGCAGCATCAAAATTCGCTGAGGCATCGGCTGGATTTGCCGCCGCTTGTGCATCGTCTATGGAATTGCCTACATTTCCGCCGCAGCCTCTATACTATGGAATGCCCAACTTCAACCTGCCTCAACCATCTTACGCTACGATGGAGAGTGCTGTGAATTATATTAATCAACAGGAGGCCGTGGCTAAGCAGATAAAGAAACTTCGACCGAAGAAGTTCCGTTGCGAGTACTGCAATGTGGCCTTCAGTAATAATGGGCAGCTGAGAGGACACACGCGGATTCATACTGGTTAGCATATATTCATTCTTTCGTCATAGTCAGTACATAATTTTATGCTTTTTAATAATACATAAATACCTGTAGGCCTTGATGCTTCACGTATGTGGTAAACTTTTAAATTGCAATACAAGCCAATCATACACCTGCTAGATACAACTTATACAATGTGTCCGGCTGTGTTTAAGTTGTTAAAAAAAATTGTTGCAATTTCAAAATTTGAGTACTAATCTCAAGAACGAAAGATTTTATCATTTATTACATTTAATTTGACGTATAAATTAGAATTTTATTTACTTTTACAGGAGAAAGGCCATTCACCTGTAATATCGATAGCTGTGGCAAATCTTTCACTCGCAACGAGGAATTAACAAGACACAAGAGGATCCACACTGGACTACGTCCTCACGCATGTATTTTGTGCGGCAAGAGATTTGGTCGCAAAGATCATTTGAAAAAACACGCGCGAACTCATGAAAATCGGATGCCTTATTATCTACCAGCACCTAATGGTTCAGGAACTTTTGCATTTGGTCATCCTCTCACTGCGGGACCCTTGATGCAACCGTATTTGTTCACTTTGTGATCTCGACATTTTAATCGGACTAGCAAAGCCTCGATACATCACAAAAAAGAAGTAACAATGCAACTTATCGTTGCTCTTATTGAACGTTTATTTTTATTATACTTAATTTTCTTCTTTAAAAATCTGCTAACGTCCGCGGGGCAATTCTGTATTTGTCGAAGGACGATACAGTTTAATGGCGGCCATGAAATATTTGGATAAAGTACTTTTTTCCGTCGCCTTTGTAGAAACTTGTACAAATGTTCATACCAAATATTACGATTGATTGGGAAAAGTGCAATTAATACCTGACGTGCCTAATGTCAGATTGTGAGATATTTCTGTACATAATAATATAGTAACTGACGGATATTTTTATATATACTCTTATTCATACTTGGAGTACCTATATGCTTTAGGTTTACATGCGACTTATTTTATATATAAATATTAGCATTAAACAAATGTGTATTTTGTATAGCATTGCATACAAAAGAATACAATTTAGATTATCTAAATTGTCGAAAAATTTTGTAAAGATTTTGTGGATATAATTATTGAAGGAATAATAAATTGTTCATATTTATATATATATAGAATTTTTATCATTGACTTCACTATCTTCGTGCAACCACCCCTTACGTCAATATAATAATAATTAATTGGATAAATAAAGCATAGAAGGGTCCGCACAATCGCACGATGACGGATACTTTAGTTGCGTCAAAATGACGATAAAAAAGGCATGTGTATAGGAAATAAAATTAGTCTTCCTTTCAGGATATCAATTCCGGGTTAACTCTGCAATTTCCGGCGGAAAGTTATAATATCGTGACAAAATTATACGCACAGAGGTCATAGGCATGGTGCAGTTCGCGACCACCATTTTCCTCTCGATTGAATCTAAGATGGCGTCACCAGTAATCCCTGCGTAATGTTAAACCAGAGGGTTGTGCATCCCCTTCTTCAATTATGCGACATAGGGGTTGCGCCCCATGGCTGTGCTGTATTGGATACCGCAAACCTATTCGTTTTTTTTCCGTGGTCTTACTCTTCCCTATGGGGAAACTCGCGGTCGAGTATTATTGTTATGGTTGATTTTATGATGGTGACTAGACGGGGTAGAATACCTACTCAGGGGGGTTAAATAAAAAATTCACCTCTTAATATCTAGAGCGATTAATATTCCTCTGTCAACGGGGCGCACAACGAATGACACCGTGAATTGCTGGTGTGTGTTCTGCAAGAGATATTTTAATCCACCTAGAGTAATTATGCATTTTTCTCAAATTGCATCAGCATCATCATATTTAATATTCTGAACAATTCAGATTAAAAAATAAGTACTGTACGGATTGGTGGATCAAGCACATATTATGAAATTTTGAGAAAATGTAAAAGTTTCCTAAGACTAAATATCGATAAGGAATCTCATTTTATGAATTTTATAATGAAAAAAAGGACAACGTGCACGCCCGGAAATCCTGATATGTGGCTCAGGAACGGCGAGATAAAGTATAGAGATTCTCACACTTAGCTACGGTAGCACTAAGGGTAGCAACCCTGCTGGGACATTCATTTGAGCCTGCTGACACCCTCCTACTGTCCTACAGATATATGACAGCATCCCTCCGGACCTTCTCTGTCCTCTCATCCCCCTTTTGGAGGCTCATTCATGGCGCAGCTCACCCTACCTAATACCGGTCACAGCAACTTACTCGGCCACGGTTAAACGATCACTTACTTCAGGATTACACAGCCTTCCTAATCGCGGATTACATTTGCTTTTCGAATTGACAATCACGGATTACAATTTTATCTGTTTTTTAAACCACCTCTGCATACCAGCTACTTACTGTGTATTTTAGAAACCCCTCAATATTTTTTTCGGATATCCAAGCTTTGACAGTTAAAATTTTACATAATAAATTTAATACAGCTGCTCGTATTAAATATAATTAATTTTCTTGAAATGTACTATTTAATCTATCCTATGAATAAGGCCAATTTGACGTAATATCGGTAATAAATTAAATTCATAAAAGTATCAATGAACAAAATAATTGTATATACAAATATTACCAGGGGTGACAAGTGAACACGTGGATATGAAATTTTCAACGGAATCGTCGTCTGTCAAGGAATCCAAAAATTCTGAACAGCTCGCGATGCATCTACCTCGAGGCGTTTGACTCTCGCGCGAATTCAGAAAACTTTTGTCCATGTGCTTTTGAAATTTTTGAAGAATCGAAGGGAAGAACGCCCGGGGTGCGCTGACTGGCTGATATATGGATCTCATGGATACGAGCCTTGCGGGATCCCGTGAATCTTGCACGTAACCTGAATGAAGGTAGCAGTGGGGTCGACGAGCGATGCTCTATTAGGCCTAAACGCTTTTTAAATGGAACAAACGTCGAGTGTCAAATCTGGCAACAATGGCGTAGGCAAACATTTTGGTACAGTACCACCCGCGGCGTTTGCCACTGGGCAACGATGGGCAAGTGATCGATACTTCTTTTCCTTTGCTGATCCAATTATTAGCTAAGCGTTATGTAAACGGATGTGGAGATCGAATGAGACTCAGGTAGGCCATTGCTTGCTGTATTTTACAAAAGAAATACTTCAAGTATTTTTTCTCCATTTCATTCTTCCATATAGGAGTTGAAAACTTATTGCAACCCGTCGTGTATGGTTTTTTTATTATAACAATAAAAGCGTATACTATGCTTATAAAAATTACACTACTAGGTCATTAATCATGTAGCATTAAGACAGATATTAATATACCAGTTAATTTTAATTTCCTGTGTAAATCATACATAACGAAGGATGGAACGGTGGAATTACGTTGATATATTGCTAAGTACTTTTAATTGTTAATATAAATATTTTCATTTTATCTGATAAATATTTTGAATAAATAAAGGCACAGAAAAATGTATATGTTGACATTAGAATGTCATGTGCACTATTCACATGTCTCTGTAATGTTGTGCTGTATCATGTGGGTAATAATTGTAGTGAATTATCATGACCTTGCGCATCTAATAAATCCCATTGTTTTCTACTATTTAACTCACGTTTGTCATTTTCGTTAATTAGATGTATTGTAAATCGGTCGTCCGATTACATTCCCAGCTGGACCATAATTGCAAACAAGATACGTCTTATTCCATCCGTTTGATGCTATATATCTGATAGCACCGCAACCAATCAAGTGCGTATCTGCCCATACCATTTGCGTGTAATGACCAACATCTGGTACAAACCTGAATTAACAAGCGAGGGAAATAAATTTTTAAAATAATATCAAAATTATACGCCAATATTACATATGAAAAATCCGGATGTAAAAACTAGTAAAAACAGGAAAAAGGATATATACAGTAATTTCTGCAATGAGATATAATTTGAAGGGAAATTAAAAAACCAAAATATACAATTCAAGTGTTACGAAAGTACCAGTGTGAAAAGTAACGTTAAATTGATGCAATTAATCTAGACGATAGTGATTCATTGATAAATATGCATTGAGCAATGCACAATGTATCGCATTGTCGCACGTTTCTTTAAATCTTGTTCAAAGTTATTGTATGCAGCAGAGTCGTTATCATTTCAACGTAATCGCGCTTCAAAGAAATTCCGTGTTTTCTCTGGACTTTTTCGTTCGTAATATACTTTCATAGTTACTAGTTGACTAATAATTTTTTATGTTGAAAAAGTAAAATAATTATTTAATAAAATTTACTCACTTGTATTTGGAAACTTGAGTATTGTTGAACAGTTTAACTTCGTTGTACCACAGGTCTACTAGTCCCGTCAATGGGCTAGTTGCGGTTGTTCCTCTGGTAGATCGAATTGCAACATTTTGCCCGACATGAAATCTATCTTTTAAATGTATATAAGAAACCGTAAGTCAGTTGGCAATAGAAAAAATATAAAAGTTTTCGTCGTATTTTGAAAATCGCGTAAAACCAATTTTTTACAAAAAATTACTCACCTACTATTCTACAAGTATCATGACCGAACTTACATTGAATAGCCCATCTCTGCGCCACTCGTTCTAATTCATTATCCCATGTCTAAATTAATCAATAAAATTTCTATAAATATGTCACAAAAAATAATTGAAAAATATATATATACCTACAATTTTACGCATATTTTTCGCCGGAGGTTGAGGCCCTGGATGACCCCTAGTTTCCTTACCGGAAGCTACTAGTTGTCGATACTTGTTATGTGCGTCTACTAGTGCATTTCGATCTTTGTCACTTAGTGAAGCGACTAGAACCTTTCCACAAGAAGATGCCGGAGCTACTGACTGTGGTACGATAGAACAAAATAAAAGTGCGATAAAAATATAATAAAAAAAATAATTCACTCATTCAGCTATCTCGTTAATTATTTCAGGGATGTAATATTATACAAAGTTTAATGCAAAAAATTAAAAGTTTATAAAATGTATATATAACGCTTACCTTGTAACGACACATCGTATGCGTACCACTTTTACAGCTGGTTTTATTGCAATAGTCTTCCGCCTTCGTAAAGTCTTGCGACCATCTCAGTGCAATAAGGACACACAATATGGTGCGAAATTTAAACATTTTTGAATATTTCCCCTTTAAAACCTTGCTCGATAAGCCACGTGCTCTTGATGCAATTGATTCTCGTACAGCGTGGACATTCACAGGTAACTGACTATTTATGCACACTCGTTTCCCACTTCCAATAGAACTTCAAGAGCGTCTTATCAACTTATTTCACATGACACTGAAACTAGCAGGGGAAGTATCAGCCGGTATAGAAAAGTGATTAAACAGTGAGTACTGTATCTTTTTTTAATAATACAAATAATTCTTTTATATTAATTACGATTTACGCAATTGATTAATACCGGATTGAAGTACCTTTTAAATACCTTTTAAGCCATATTGACGTCACTGTTGCGACGTACACTGTATTTCTATGATAATGCATGTAATAGTTCAGAAAACGTCAGTGCGTGTTATTATCTATTGTCCCTGGTAATGTAAGCTACATAAATTTACATTACGGTAAAGTAACAGTCGGTAGATGAACAATATCGTGGAAAAATATGTTTTTCAATACAAAAAAATGTTGTAAAATAATTTATATAGAAAGTTTTTAAAACGCTACGTCTCCTTATTTTAATTCTTATTAATAACATTCTTTAAGCGACGCTACGTTTAGTACTGTAACGATAAAATTATGACTGTTTAGGTAAACGCAAATCATGTGAATTATGTGTTTTTTTGGCAAAACAAGATAAATATGTGCTGATTACGTATTATGTGAGATAATTTTCCAACCATAAAA
The DNA here is from genome assembly GCA_036026315.1 of Trachelus stipa. Classification (NCBI taxonomy): domain Eukaryota; kingdom Metazoa; phylum Arthropoda; class Insecta; order Hymenoptera; family Cephidae; genus Trachelus; species Trachelus stipa. The sequence goes on from JAYRCB010000343.1 coordinate 1,193,349, forward strand.
TTATTATCAGTGTTTCTTTTGAGATTAATAATACGTCAACAAATCACAGTTTTTATAATCTAATTGAACTTATATGTTAAAATCGGGATACTAATAAAAGAAAATTATCACGAACACGATGATTATATCAGTTATTAATTATTTTTGTTATATGCCATATATGTATACAACATAAAAAGACACGTGTATGAAAATTCAAATAAGGTCCGACCATTCACAAGAAATTTGTCACGTGTAAAATAATGCCCTGTCACTCGTGTGTAAAATCATATATTTGTCTGTTATCATTATCATTACTATATCAAAATATCCATATTTCGTCTTCCTCATGTCGGACTAAATGTTTACTAAGTTACGTTGGTACTACTGTAAACATGTTGAGATCGACGAAACAATGATTCATCGTGTAAAAATAATGTTGTATGAAATCAAGTTGTTATCAGTCGCAGGATAAATACAATTATTGCATTACTGTACAAGACAATTAAAACTTGTCATTCGCTAACGAACGAATTGTATATTAAGACTCATTGAATATTTATAGTTATACATCAAGTCAATGCTATCAGCCGTCAGTTTTAAGGCAAAGTAGTATAATCGTCATTGTTATCAACATTAAGTTCAATGCACCTTGTAACCGAAATGAATGTCCCCCCTTGCATTATTTACAAAAGTCCAATTACCTGCTTGTGCAATGCAGTACAGTGAACTAGAAAATCGAAAATTTAATCGATTTTGAAAATAAGTCGCGCTACATGATTTTTTAATATCAAGTAAATAATACCTTGTATAGGTAATATAGAATCAATTGGTTATTGTAATACAAAAATAAATTGTGAAGTCAGTATAAAATATTTTTTATTATTTTTTTTAATGCTGGAGCTCATCCTTACGGAACCCTAAGGTTTTCACTTTTTTAAAAACTAGTCAAGGCGTATCTTCAGGGATGCGCGAAGAATGGAGACGATCATCACTCGTACCTAATCGCATTATGTTAGCCGAGACTCGAAATTACGTATAGCTATGGGGTTTGCGTCATCATTATACTCGCGAGTATAATAGCGGAGGACCATAAACGCTTATAAGCCTTACTCGTGTATACAACGGTGCGACTTTTGATTGTGCACTTTGCCGGGAAATCGTTTTCTTTTTTGTTCTCTTGCTTCTTTTCATTTTTTTTCTTCGTCTCTTTCTTTCTCGCCTCAAAAATGGGCTCGTAGTGGGCGGGTGGCTGTGCGGAAGAATGAATGGACCAGAGAGTCCATTCAACGACGCACCTGACTTTTGGCTTCGGCCGTGAGAACCGCGGGAGCTTCTCAAACTTTGATAAATTCCCTTCTCTAACCTCGTATGTTGGTAACATTGTATTTGACGTACTAATATGTCACATTGGAATTTTGAAACTTGTCTATCTTAAAGAGTGACCTTTTTTGGTCATACTAACAAAAGTCCGGTATATATGAATATCATTTTTTTGTATATTATTAATGGGTCTAGACTTGTTTTTATTAGTGAAGTTGGAATTTATTGGTTACATTGACGAGTGATTTTATACAGTTGGTATTAATAATTGATTGCATCTTTGAAGATCAACTATTCAATCCTATGAAAATGGGTCTGTGAAGGTTATCGGTTTTTATGAAAGAAAAGGAAGAAATGCTACGCCCATAGAGGTAGGCGCATTACACACTTGTTTAAAACCTCTATTATCTGAAGGTTGGTAGCCGTTCCTATCCAGGTTAACCACTATAGATATCTACATAGGACACGGCTGAGTGGATCAATGAGAGCCTGACTTAACAATGGGTTCAAATTGATTTTTTATTTTTTGACGGTTACAGAAATTCGATTTAGCGCAGATAATTGCCGGTTACATAAAAAAAGGTGCCGCCTTCGTGGGAAGAAAAGTTCAAGCTTTTCTACTTTTTTCCATTGAAAAAACCGATGCTACAATTCGATCTCATTTCACGTGACGCATTCCAGCATCCCTATTGTAACTTTGGTCCAGTGTCCTTCAATGCACTTTGCTAAATTTTGAACATAACATTTCTAAGACGACTATCTTCGCGGTAAATTAAAACTTTTTCTCAAATTACGGTGTTCTATTTTTTTTTATTTTTTCCCTTATCTTTACCCTTCTTTTTCTTTCCCTCATCCTTTTCTTTAACTTTGATGTCCTTCGACGTATCTTCCTGATCCGGCTTCGCAGTTGCGACCCTTTCAAAAGGTTTTACTTCCGTTCGCCAGGGTCGTGGCGTCCGAAATTCTAAATCAATATTGGTCTTCCTCTCCCCGTTATCACTCTTTTTTCTGATTCGCAGAAGAAAGATATTAGGATTCTCCTCAAGATCAATGGACCTTGGCATTCTCGGCTTATCAATCTTATCCTTCTTCTCCTTCTTTTCGTCCTCACGAGTAGTTGGAACTGTTGGCGCTGGAAGCGTAACATCCACTTGCGGAAATACAGTCACGGTACGACATCCGACATTATTTTGATCGCATGACCGATTTAATGTTGTATTTTGATTGATTTGTGTCGGATTTGCACTTGCCATTTGAAATACAACGTTATTTCCATTCTGATTACCCATAAAACTTTTTTCATCTCCAGCATGCGTCTTCAATCTTGGCAGATTGTTATCGTCGCAATCACACGGAGGATCGAATTCATTCTCTAATGGATCCTTCTGTATTCTGATAACCATTCGATTGTCATTGATTATTGCTTCGATTTCTTTGTACGGTAAACCAGTATTGACAATTTCGGAAACTACTTTACCGGCCGTGGTACCGGCCACGCCTGGACAAGCATCTTCACAGACTTCACTTAATTCTGGTTGTGTCTGATTTAGTGGGAGACAGATACAATCTGGTACTTGGTTCTTTGTTATGCTAGGCGGCAACATAGATGTGGGATATAATTGTGATAATTCGTATTTAGTATTTGGTACAACATTACTTTTGGGATACGCTGATTGTGAAGAGCATGGCGGATACAGTGCATTGTGTCCCATAGGGGATGAATAATCTGGAAATTCTTTTCGTGACGATATTCGATCAAATGGTTGATATGATTTTTGAATATTTGATTGCAAACAATTTTGGGGAGATTGAGGTAAAAAATGTTGATGCGAATATAATTGTGGCAGTTGTGTAGGTAGGTGAGAAGATTTTATTGACTCGGAATGAAACACCGATTTTGATGGGCAACCGCACTTATGAGTGGCAGCAATCATTTTGTTACTTAATTAAATTATTATATGTTTGAAATAATTTTTTTATTGCTTTTGAATACTTGCAGTTCTAAGGTAGAAAGTGATACGTCAAATTTGGTTGATTTTGTGTTAAATTAATTTTATGAATGATTTTCAACTGCCTGAAGTTGTATACTGAGTTGACAAACGAATTGACTCTTGGTTTGCTGTGTAAAGCCCATTAATTTTCCAAAAATAAATTCTTATCCCTATTCACGGTTGAATATGCATATTTTCTGACTATCAGTTTAAATTAATTTCGATCCCATTTATTTTTAAAAATTTCAAGTGTATTCAATAGAAATGCAGTCCGCATGGGATCAACGAAGTAAGTGCACGTGAATATAACCCTTTAATTTTGGTTTGCTTATTTTTTAATTAATGCATTATTTTATTATTTTTGTAATTTCAGATACATGTTCCTGTCCACCTATATCTTTTCCACCCTGTCCGCCGTCTCTGTCGCCGAAATTAATGCCAGGCGCGAAATACGTTCATGAAATCGGAGCGGAGATGGTAGGTAATCAGTTAATAATCCGCATGGAAAAAGACAGAAATAAAGGAAAAAAGAAGCGTAATCAATGGGAACCGCCGTGTGATTGCGATATGGTAGAAATACGAAGATCATCAAAAGAAGGTCCAAAAATAGTTAACGGTGGTGACAACAATCAAATTCTATTTAAAATACATTCAACAAATCATATCGGTTCAAAGGATGATTCCAACTACAAACCGCAGGCAATTGCCTATAAGGTAATTGAATAAATATTATATAATAATAATTGGCTCTTTATATTATAGTGGATCAAATATCCATGCCAAATTTATTCAATATAATAAAGGTAGGAGCCTGCAGGGGAGGTCAACAAACCAATGATCAATGCAGAACAATAACAGTGCATCCTCAATTTGGAGGTTCAGGTTCACAGGAAGTGCACAGCGATCACATAAGAGAAGGGAATCACGACATTTTTCTTCTTCGTATTAAGAAAAAAGGAAACAGCCCTGAACAAAGACAGCAAAACATAGAATTAGAACTAAAAACGCCAAAACCACCGACACCACCATCAACGCCTCCAACATCACCTGCGAAGGAAACGTTGAAAGAGGAAAAATCAGAGACTCAGAATACCCCAAAAAAAGATGAGAAAAAGAAAATGAAAAAAGAAAAAAAGAAAAAATAATATCCACGCGATAATAAACAAAAGTTAATATCGTAAGACCCATTAAATTTTTAATAGATGCAAATTAAATAATTGCATGTTTTTATTGCACATTATTTTTTTTCCTCGAACTTTCAAGAGCACGCGAAAGAAAGGATGATTTTTATTTTCTACCTGTACTACTTAGTCATTCGCATATTTCGTTCATTCATAAAACCAGCGTACTATACATATATTTCGTAGGATAGACCCAACTCGACCGAAGTGTAAAAATTGTTTCGTTACGGACGCCTCAATGAGATTCTTTCGCTTTAGCCTCCTGGCCTCTATCCACTTCTGAATGAAGTACCCAGGGTAATGGACGAGGCGGCACGAGTGAATGAGATTCGTGACGATTTGCAAGGATTGATGACGCTTCGGGTCTCGAGAGACCAGCCACTCGATTGTGTGACGTCCTCATCGTCATCGTTTTCATTCTCCCCTCAAGCTACAACCAGCAGACTATAGTTTCACGGTACATTACTAGAAGCTACTCTCTACTTTTCAGCAATACTTCAGTGATCTTGCTACTGATTGTGAAGAATCACAAAAACCTACTAACCATTCATGACATGAATTTTCAACGAATCTCACTCGTTACCCGATTTTGGTCAATGACTTTCAAAACGTCTACTACACTTTGACGTGTCAAAGGACAAAATTGAGAGGAGTGACTTTTTTATATTTTCTTTTTTTTGGAGGATATAAATCAAATATTAAGATTGTCATATATCTTATTAGGCTGCATGGCTATTATTATGTTAATTTTGTAAGAAGATGAAAGGTTAAAGTAGAATTTATTTTTCTGTTTCATGTGTATTTTTGAATTTTTTTACTGGCAATTTTGCACCATATAAAAAAATAGCTGGGTCTTTTTGGCAGACGCGCGTGAAATTCGTTCGATTCACGTAACGTATAATGGACCTAGATGTACAATAAGGGAAGGAAAAATTGTGGCAGGTTTGTATGTGTATAAGACGAGAATGAAGGAAAGATATAATAAGAGAAAAATGTAGGTAGTTCATAACCGTGAATGACGTGGGAGTTCATAAGAGAGTCTAACGTTCTGTGTGGCCACGATTGGCCACAATGACGACGCCTATAAATTAGACGAGCTCAAAGACGCGCACTCGGTACTTGGAAAATAGCGTGACGCGTGTGATTGAACAGTAGGAAGAACCCCACATATTCATTCCAAAATCCCATAAAGAACTCTGGACATTTTGCGGTTCGTTTCAATGGCGCGACAAGTGACCATACTGTTATAATAAGGACTCTTCGTCTTGAATGAATATAGCGAAGTTTTTACAATTTGGTTTGAGTCTGAACTAACAGCATTTAGAAAAAAAAATCACACGATTTATAGTCTTCACAAGATATTTTTGCAATTACGAAATATTAAAAAAAAAATGAAATATCAATACAAAAATTCTCAGCATCTCTTTCTCAGTTATCTTTAATTTTTTTCTACATATGCCCAGACTTTAAAAATTGTGAATTTTTAAGTTTTCCTAAAATTCCATGTTGCCTAACCATGAGAACTATTCGCTACCATGAAAACGTTACATTCGCCACATGACGAATGTCCACGTATTCAGTGTCCATTGCCAAGGTTCTATCCGCCATTCTTTGTCACGGAACAAAGTCACCAACCACAATCGAATTCACCGACTAATATCTTAGTCGCCATTTCATTGTCGGTTATTTCCCATAGCTAAAGAAAATGATCTAAAGAATGATTTTCATCTTTCATGTCATTTTAAATCCACTAGTATAGCACGTAGTTACTACTAGTGTAATAATAAAATTAGTAGATAGTCGAATATTTTTTATTTTCAAAATCCAAAATTTTTCGTATATTTAACAATCCAATTGTACGAGGGTGGATTGATAAGTTTCCGGCCTGACTAAGAAAAACAAGGTTATTTAAAATTTTTTTTTTTTATTT
>JAYRCB010000343.1:1199852-1292633 GCA_036026315.1 Trachelus stipa
AATGTCACCTTCAGGTAGGCCTAGTGGCGCCATTTCTTGGTCAGGCCGGAAACTTATCAATCCACCCTCGTATATGCCATGAGGGATCATTAACTCTAGTTCGCTATATTAACAAATTTCATTAATATTTTTATGGGCTTTACGAGACCGTTTTCCATTTTCTCCTCTAGGTGCGCCATACGTGTCATTAATAATACGAAGAGCACAAAAGCTGTAGAAAAATAAATCAGCAGCAAAGTACACCATAGGTGGTAACACACGGTCCCTGAAGGTGGTCTTCCTCTATGGGGGACAATACCACCGTAACCGCACCACCATGGTGAAATACATTTGCAAACTTCCCGTCAATTATGAATACAAATCCCCCACGTATGCATACATATACATATACAAAAGTGGGATATTGAACTGTCGTCAGTTCCAGCATTGTTACCATTATTATGATATCACTGCATTCGGTATTACGGACCCTTAATCCAACGGATCAGCCCCTAAAGCAATTCCCTACTAAAGTTACGTAACCGCATTTCATATTCCAAGAAGAATTATCAATTCAAAAAACGTTGCCAGTACAAAAATATGAAATTTTTCAAAAATCTTTCAACAGACTTTATTCGTTAAACATCTCAGAAAGAAAAGTTAGATAGAAAAATTCTAATTTACGGTTACACTTGCAAGATTACTTATTTTTATATTTTATTCATATTATTGTCACCGTCCTATTTTCAATTATTATTTTTCAATATCTTTTTCCATGAACCAGATCTTTCCCCGTGGCTCCACGGTCTGTCATACGGCACTGTCGTGCCATAGAACCCCCCAGGACATCGTTCACTACGAGGTCGCACAAGCATCGTTCACAGTCGTCCTTTTTGCTTCTTTCACAAATTTTCTTAACTGTCTTCTGCAGCCAGGAAGATCGTACGGAAGGACTTTTTCTCAAAGGATCACTATGGTTATCAATATAATAACAAGGTGTCTTATTGTCATAAGTTGACTTTCTTATGGATTCTTGAACTTTCATATTTTCAGAATCTTCATTATGACGATGCTTCATATCCTTTTGACTGATCCTTTTCTTATCTGTTTTACGAAGTTTACCGTCGCTACTAGATTTCCCACAGGATCTACGACTCTTCAATTTCCTACAAGTATTTTTATTGTTCATTTTCTTGGACGACGTTCTCGTGACCGAGGTACGACCATCTTCGGTAACTTCAGTCGTTGCCGAGCACGTGACCCCACAAGATGCTGATCCTTTCGAAGGACCAATAGGATTATCAAGCTTCTTAGAATCGATCCTAGTTGTTTCTCTACTACTGATCAGATCATTGTATTGTTTGAACACTGCATTGTATTCATCGATGCACTTTCGAAATTCGCTCTCGTTAGGGATGCTGTAACAACTAGGATCCTGAAGAGCTGAGAATCTTGAAATAGGTCCTGATGGTACTGAACACGTGCATGGTGCTTTTATCAAAGGACATTGTCTAAACGTATTATGCGATCCCAAGTATCTTTGGTTATTAGACGGGCACGAAAGGTTTTCGGAAAATATATTTAGTCCTTGAGGAAGACAGGTGCAAGAATTTTCAGAATTTTCACAAAATGCCATACAGGTCACACCACGATTACGTTTCAGATCTGATGATCCTTTTCTTTTTGTTACGCAAACTCCATGTTGGGATTGTTCTAGCTTTTTATTCTTATTTGTTCTGCTCATACTTCCACGTAGACGAACACCGCGAGGGGATAAACACTGAAACAATTTTTTTATGGTTAGATGAAATCCTTTCTTTTTTCAACGATACGTAATCTTATCTTTCTTACAAAAGTACTGGTTATCAATGAGCAAATACACGAGACGAAAGAACTACAGCAACATATGCCAATCCACTCGAGCATTTCTTGCTACGTGACTGCCGTCTCGGTTACTCTCCAGTTTCCGGTCATGCTGATTGCACTTGGGATTTTGTGTGCAACTTTAATTGCGGTGATGTCTTCGCCCGCACGGATATCTCAAATTGTCGGTTTGACAGGTCATTTATACGATAGTCAATTGATTTTTTGACAGCGACTCTTTTGTGTTTTACGTCACTGATTTAATTTGAAAATGAAATTTCGTCGTTGAATTTATGATTTTGTGCAATTAGGTTTTATATTTGAAAAAAAAAACTTTTTAGTAACAATATGAATACAAACTTACGTAAAGAGTCTCGTGAAGACATTTTTCTAATGATTTATTTAGCTATAATGTTTTTCCTCTGGATGAATCTTCGAATGCTACAGATGTTTTCCACTCAGTTGGCAGCACAGGAATATCTATATTATTAGATATTTTTGATAACTATCCTTGTCGAGATAACTTTCCAGAAACATTTTTTGGTTGACTATTCTGAACTACATTTGGATTTATCGACGGTCTGTCAAATGTAGCTTCATTTTGCTCAAGAGTAATATTAGTGTCCGTTTGACGTATTTTATTCGAAAATAATCGTCCCAGCTGTTTATCAGTTGTGGACGATCGATTTGAGGGATTTTTTAACTTAGATGATTGTTTAGATATTTTTCTAGGAGACAACTTATCAACGGTCTTTGTATCCCGAATGAAATCCTCTTGTGGTACAGCAACAACCGGAAGTGGTTGCTCGAGTGCAACATCAGCCTGGGATGCATTTTGTAATGCATATTCACCGGAAGAGGGTTTTTTAATAGCGAAAAGTTCGTCTGATTCCATTTCCAATAGTGAAGAAATTTTAGATTTTCCTTCATCTTCAGATAATCTAATGGATGTATCTGCAGCCGCTTCGTTAGATGGTACTCCATCCTCAGGTATTCGTTTAAGAACAATTCTATCTTGAAATAGTTTGTTTGATATTGACTCTGCCGCTTTATTCTCTCTTGACATTGATTTCGATGGAAGTACAGTACGAGAAATTTGATCTCGCCCAATTTCATTAGATGTCATTAATTTAGGTTTTGCTTGCAATTCCATTTCTGTACGATGTACCGAAACACGAGGTTGATTTGACGACCAAACGAATTTGACTTCATTCGTACAGCTCTCCTCGACTTTACGTGTACTTTCTGCCACATGAATATTTCTTGGACATTTATTCGATTGCATACAACATATCGTAGATTTTGTATCGTGTAATGGCGATCTTTTGTCTTTTATCCGTTTAGAAGTTTCTGCATTGTAATTATTTTTGGTACAAGGTACTCCACCAATTATCCAATTTACGTTCCCTGGTAAGTGCTTCTGTAGATGATTGTTACGTACTTCAACTAGGGGTGGTATTAGACACTGAAATAATTTAATTAATTCATAGATTATTTTATTAATCATCAATTTTCTGTATTCTTGTAACTTACTGCAGTTCCTGCAGCAAAGCAGCAAACTAACGATAGACACGCACTGCATATACATAGACCAACAATTTCAAACATTGTTTCAAGGTTAATTAACCAACCTTAAAAATTCTCCTCGATAATTACATATTGCGTAATTAATATATTTTTAAATTGGATTCACATTTTTTTTTACATTTTTCTTATTTCACTCATACAATCTTTTTTTTTGGATTTATGGGCGTGAATGTATATTTGTAATTTTGAATTCGATAAGTCATTATCACGTGTTTGAAAGGATATGATAATTAGCATATGTTCTACTTGAATCTATCTTCTAAATGCAAAATAAAAATTATATTCGTTTGTCTAATAGACAAGCAACATTTTATTCCTTAAACGGTGATTTTTAAACATCATCATTGTCACTTTTAACCAGATCCAGAAATGAAGGGCATATACAAAATTTTTTTTGTTTTATACGATTGCATGGTTCGGACGGAAATGTTGTCTTTTTAACTAAAACAGGATTTAGAACGTATCTAATGTTACATGGACATTCTCCACTTTGGATCCCACAGCATCCAACACTGCAACCATTTTGAAGCTCTATTTGTTTTAGTAATCGTTTCCTTTCCTCGTTTTTCTGTTTTTCGCTTCGAAATTTTCCTGTTTTTATATCAATAAATTGTGGAAGATATACCTAAAAAAATTGTTTCTTTTTTCAAATATTCAATTTCGAATAATTTCACGTACTCACGAGAGTGCTTGTGCATAAACAACATAAACAGGATATAGATGCAATGCATATGCCCAAACCTAGTACACCCAACATTTTAAATTGTTAAATCAATAATTTGAGAAAGTAAATTTACGACGTTATAAAACGTTATTCGTTTTTTATTGCAAGCTTGACAATTTCAGTTATATAAAACTTTCCGATTTCTGGCAATTTGTTTAAAACTTTACAAATGATCTGACGCATAAAATTCCATTAAACCTATTCTGCCATTTTTTAAAATGTCAAATTCTTTCAAGTGAAACAACGATGTCAGCAATAGGCTGCTAAACTGCTTGTGCGTACAAAATGCTACAAGCGATCGCGGTCTGCAGCTGCATCTGTGCCTTTTGTCTTTGGTGTGGTTTTATATCCATATGGTAAGTGGAGTTGCATTTTCTCGTATCTATCCTTCTGCCCCATCAAACATGGACGAGATTACTTTAAAATTTGTACAATTTAATTTTTAAAAATTTTAGTTGTCCACGCGTGGTCGACCGAGTAACCAAACTGTCAACGAGTCAATTCAGATGTCCGAAATGTCCAAAAGTGCAGTGTACTGGAATCCCTAATACTAGGATATCCGAAATACGAAGAATGAATGATAAAAATAAAAATAAAGAAGACAATATTACGAATAAAAATATTGTTAAAGATATCGATATGAAAAAAGATAAGGAAGAGCCTGAGATCCTCTCTGATTGCATGGAAAAGATAAATTTCATTTATGATCCTAAAATCTTGAAATCATCTTCTTTCAATGATCGTAAAAATATATTGGATTCGTATTAATAATGTAAATAATATGTGTCAATGTTAAACACCTGTGCTTATAACTTGAGCAAATAATTAATTACGTGTCTGAAGTATCGAGCAAATAGATTCGATTGTCTTTTTACTTCTAGCAAAGCGTCAGCTGTCAATCATCCAGAAAATTGTTGATATTGAAAATTCATTGCTTCGTGTAACCTCTAATAAATTATCACGTTTTTATAAAATGGATTGCATTGATCATTAATAAAAAAAAAAGAAATTACTCGCCAAGATGATGCTAGAACCGTTATTGGTGTTAACGGTATTAAATTGTTTTTTCATGTTCAGTTCCACGGTGACCACATGTGCTTTGTGGTAAGTTTATCTTACGTCACTTATGTAAGCGATACTAATGCAATTAATCATAATACATATTTCAATAGGTGGCAGGGCAGAAAGCATCGTTGTTATCATGGCACTGCTAATGCCAGTAAAGAATTTTCGCATTCGCAAATAAAAAAATCAAGGCTCTGCATTCCGAAAAAGTCTGTCAGATCACCTATTGATAAGATAATCAGTTTTATTGGGACTGATCGTTCGACAATGGGGAATAACAAGGCAGGGAAGCAAAGATTCAAAAATATTTCAAAGCACATGGACAAATCGAAAAAGAAGGAGTTAGCAAAGCATCATGGGTAAACAAAATTAATTTTTATTTTTGAACATATTCTACATTGAAATTTTAACAGGGTGTCCAAAGCATCGAGTACGAAATGTTTTATTAAATGTATTAAAGAAGAAGCTAATCAAACAAACAGATTGTTAAGCGATCGCGAACCTAGATCAAAAGTCGTAATGGAAGTGGCGACTGTTCAAAAAGTTGAAATTTATGATAAAGACTTAAACGAACCCGTAGTATCGTCGATGAAAAATGTGTCATCGTACACAGACTTATTTGGACAGCAAAAATGCTATAAATCTGCACAAAAAACAAGAACAGCCAGATCGTCGGAAATTATATGAAAATAATACGATAGCAACATTTTTATTAGCTATTTCAATCATTCATAATTTAGTGCATGAAATTATTTAAATTATTATCACTATAACGAACAAAATTTGTATCATACTATAATAAAAATACTTTTAGACTATTTCTTTCTATCGGTTTTATTTTTTCGATTACGCAGTGCATCAAGATAACAACTGCTACGATTGAAGTACAGCTGCTTTTCAACGGGTATTACAATAAAATTCGAGCTGGGACTTTTCACTGGTACGTTCAGACTATCGTAGTTATATTTATGTGGTATATTAAGAGCACGTGCGAGTTTGATTCGCCACGGTTTTTTATGTATCACTTTTTTGCATTCGATATAACTTTGGATATTTCGATCATTTCCAAAATTTAATTTTGGATTAGATAGCCTGTCACGTATGCAAGAATTGACACCGACTTTTTCCAATTTTCCACAGAATTTACAATTTCTCGCAATTTGTTTTGCATTCGCACAAGTTTCTGTACGCAGCTTTTCCCAGTAAGGTGATTTACAGAATTCCAAATATCGAGCTGGTTCTTTATATTGTAAATAATTCTTTAGATTGTCTATTGCATAATCTAAAGCTGTTTTTTGATGTTTTATTTTTTCTGTATCATTAATTCTTGACTTATAACGAGACCACGATTTTTTCTTGTAGATTTTTAAAGCATTTCCATTTTCATTTCTGATAAAAACACTTTGATCATGTGGAGTTATTTTATGGACGTAGGCAGGATGTTTATTATGCATATGAAAATTGCAACATTTTTTATTATTAATGGGATAATAAGCGTCCAATTCTTGATTTGCCAAAATTTTGCAAACTTTTGTATTTCGATTTGACCATAGGAAAGGATTAAGAAGTTGAGGTCTTAAGCAGCCATACTTTAAGCTTATTAATTTTGGAACTTTACACTGTAATAATACATGTAATTAATATATGTTATAATTCTACAAATATATTAATTTATAGTTTTCGTTAAAATTACTCTTACCGTGCCATTAGTAATCATACAGAAGAAAGCTGAAACACAGGCACTAAAAATACTGATACTTGCCAATTCTAGCATCAGTACCATAATTCTGATAAGCACAAAGATCGAATATATAAAATTGAAAGAATTTATAAGGCAGAGTTCCGATATACATACTAAAATTTTACGAGGGTTATTCTCTTGTACAAAATATAACTACAGAATTCAAGTGTTCGCAAAAAAGTCTAAAATTACTCAATAAATAGTAAGGGCTGTTCGTCCTTGCCAATTTACGGTTTTTGCAGCACTACAGGTGTCTTAAAAAATTAGCTGACAGAACTAAAAACATTTTTCCGTCTCACTCGAATACATTCAATAAACAGAAACACCAACCTGTTCTTAACACAGCCGGCTCATTTTTGAACACACCCACATACTGCTTCAAAGCACTTTAAATCCGCAAGAGCAAATAGACCTATGTATAACCAGAGATCATATGTTCTCTGGTATAACGTATGGTTATTTAGAATTAATATGAGAACAAAAGATGCAGGTAGCTACTGAAAGTGACTACTGACAGGTCAAGCAATTTCGAAATTGACATAAAATGTTTCACAAGTAAAAAGAATATTTTGAACAAATTCAATTTTGTAAAAATTATGTACGAACTTCTTGCGATTTGTATTTGTACATCTTGTCTCTCTTGTATATGTTGTTTCTTTACCGGAGCGTTGGTAACGTTTAACCTTTGTATAAAAATGACTCTGAATTTCAATTTGACTATTATACTAATTTCATTATTTACTTCAATTTAAATTTTCAGTGTGTAACGCCGAAAATAATTGATTTTCGACGTAGTTTGACCATTAATAAAGAAGGAAATAATACGTCCCATTTATCCTCAAACCGTCACAACGACCCTACAAGAAATATACCGGGTGGCAATTGTACCGATGAAAAATGTCCTGGAAGAAAATGGGACTGCGCATGCTCAAAAAAAATAATAGTACACACCCTGCCCATTCCGGAAGATCAAGTATGCGGCATAAAGAAAAGGGATACTTGTGCATGTCGTCCATTGCAATTGAAATTAAATAATAACTGAATTCGTTATGTCACATGTACAACGTCAATTAATTGTTCAACTAGAACATCTTACTTATATAGAACTAACTGAAATTTCGTTTTATATTAATTTTGTAACGCAATAAAGTTTTTGTATAGTTTTTGCATGCTTCGATGATATGACAATTTTTGTATTTACTACACTTTATTGTAATTGTACGAATTCTTAGCTTTTTTATAAATTTCATATATGACTTTTAGGTTTTCATCGGTATGGCAATATTGCTTCTTGTACGACACTCTTCACAGGTACAATTTTCCGTTGTCATTAAATCTTGTGATAGCCGTTCGGGATCTTTAATGACCTCAATGATTTTTTCTTTAGAACAAGTTATGTCAATCTTTTCTTTATCTTGATCGTTGGTATTCATAGTATGTGGACATCGATAACAAACATACTGCATTGATCTGTAGGCATCCATTTTCTTACAGATTCGGGATGTACTGAAGTTTTGTATGGATTGAGAATTTTATTAATGTTTAAGGCTAATCGTTATTTATTATTATTTATGTAATTAATTGACTATCAATGATACTAACCACATACTGCAAAATGCCATCCAGAGACACGCAACGCAAGCGCAGCTGCATAATGCCAAAGATGCCATTCCTTAGTATCGAGATAGATGCATTTTGTATTTTATAAACTGACTAAAGATTTATATTTTTTAGTTTTCTTCACTTTTTTTCATAAATTTTGCAAATTATGAAGGAAACGTAGTGTTATATACTCTTAAATTTAGGTTTGGAATATTTGGAATTTCACAATGGATCGTTCGTCGGATGATGATGGGAAGTTGGCTTTTATTGAAAATCGAAACAAGTAAATCTCGCAAAATATTATATAAAAAGTGATGAGTTACGAAAACTTTAATATTTTCTAATCGATTATATTATTGAAGTTTCACCTTTGACTTCGTAGTCGGGATTTTTCAAAAAGTCGTGATCTCAATTTCGTCTTTCTAAAAAATGTTCACCAGAATCGCTAGATCTTCTACTAAGCTTTGCATACAACTTATACCGTCTATTCGGTTCTTGAATTTTATAACCAAAATTCAAATGATTTGCTTTCTCTTTGTGCTGATTATAATCTAATGTATTATCATCTATTTTCGTACTCTGATTTTTAGATTTTTCAAGAGGAATCAAACTCGTACTACTTCTTTTATTGGTAGATGAAATGTCAATCTCTACAGGATTTTTTATCTTTGTGATATAACTTCCCGATATGTCCTTTCCATTAAAATTTCTAGAAGAACAGCCATTATCAATTTCTGAATTTCTCTGACATACGCTCATGGTTTTCTGATTTCGTTTATTTTTAAATTTATTTAAGGATCCAAAGTCGCTGCAATTTCGTGATTTTCGTGAAATATCTTTCGACTTGCGATTATTAAATACTTTGGGAAATTTTTTCTTCAAAGTTGGTTTTCGCATACAACACATACTAGAGTCTATCTGTTTGAGATTGTTCATGAATCTTGGACAACTAAAATATCAAAATAGTAACAATATAATATAACTCCAATTAAAACTTAAATAATTATTAATTCCATTTCGTACAATACCGATAATAAAATGCACCAGATGCAAGTTATACATGCACTATTACATAATGCAATTCCTTCCACAACCATGACTATACGAATTGTATCATTTTGTAAAACTGTAAATTTCGATGATTTTCATTCTCTTTTTTAATAACCAAAAATTACGGATCGCACTAGTATCATACTGTCATCCATGATACACAAATCAAGATACAAATTTTCAATGATATGAAATTAACTTCACAGCCTGCTAAAAGAAATAAAAATTCGCTGCATTCAGCAGAAACTGCTATAAGACCACGAACGGATTCGATTGGTCAATCGATTGTAAATTTTGCAATAGTTACAAATTTGACCAATCAGACGTGTTTGTTCCCTCAGTACTATATTTGCTGAATACAGCAATTATTACACAAAACAATCAAAAATGAGAGTTCGGTAACGATTGTTTAACTAACTCTCGAATTTGCCTAAAAATGGAACGAAAATTTTTGTGCAATAAATTATTTGCAGTATCGTGTTGTTATGCTAGAAATTCTTGCATTATGCAGCTGTGCCTGTGTAGTCTGTCTTTGGTGTGCGACCACCCTTGGATCGTAAGTTCATAATTACAATATAACCTCTTAAAATAAAAAAATGTTTTAATACGTATATAAAATTCATACATTCTTTTAGTAATGATAAAAAATCAAAATCACATCGTAAACGTCATAAGAGATTTAATCGTAGTTCAAGTTGTCCAGCAAATAGAAATTCCGCATACAAAAAAAATCCAAAGTCCTGTCAAGATGTATCATGTTCATTGAATACACCATTTGTTTGGTAAGACAAAATATTTTGTATTTTTTATATTTTAACTATAAGTGATATCTGACTTTTCACTTTTTTTTCAGTTGCAAGTGCAACAAAAGATCCCGCAAACAATTACGACGTGACCAAAATTGTAACACAACTGCACGTAGCGCTTCGAATTTCTCCAAACCATATCCAATTGTTTGTTCCTGCTCGGATCCTGGTGCACAAAATACGGTTTTCGCAAAATCCACAAAATCAACAACCACATCGTATGCACCACCACCGACTACTTCATTACCAACAATGTGCAAAAATATTGGCACCAAAAGTGCTCCTTTTTTTAATCAATGCTCCAAACAGTCACGATCGAAAATGCATAAAGTGAGCAATAATGAACAAACCATGAATTTTCCGCTGAATTCACCAGAGGATATATCTTATAACATTTCACAAGATCCAATACAGCCATTTTTTAAATCACTGGAACCAATAAATGATGTAGTACCAGAATCTGTACCACGTCCTGTATATTCTCGGCCTCGATCTCCATGTGCTAATTATTACAAATCAATCAAGAGGTAAAATTAAAATATACTATATATAATTTATTATAATTATTTCTTAATTGCATAATATTAATATATTTTTTTATCACGCATCGCAAAAGTTGGTCTCCACGTTATTCAAAACCCTTATCGAATTTCTCTACGACATTCGCGTAAGTATATATATATAAATTGGAATGATAATTTATAAAATTAGCAATTATAGACACAGCAAATTCTTGATATTAATATTACTAATTGATTATTAGCGGCGCTCCATTGTACAAGCTCATATGTAAAACGTGCCAATTGGACAAGCACAAATGCATTTGTGCTAGTTTCTGGTGTAATCCGTAAGTTATCATCTCAATTGAATGAACTATTTTTAGATATAATCAATAAATATTTTTGCAGAATAATCAGAGCCGGATATCCACAAATTTATGAATCGAATTTTTCTTTTCCATCCGATTCACCAGAATTTCCTACGTCAAAGTGTACACTCCCCAATTGTGCACCTATCGTTCTGTATCCATGGTCAACTGTTCGTCTCCCACCGATATCCGATTTGCATGGAACAAATATGAAAAATAAAAAATCGCGTAAAATATCATCGGCTTATAAACGCCAGAAATCAGGAAAGTGAGTAAAACCCGAACGAAAACGATGATCAGTAATTTTTGTAATACTTCAATAATTTGTACAACTTGCGCAACAGTACTTTGCCTCTTATGATTATAATTTATAATAAATATTGCATAACGTCAACAAATATAATTTTTTAAGAGGAAAAATTTCTACGACTATACGTCTCAATATATTATTATACACAGAATGCAATTACAAATGGAACACATGCATTGAAACTACGTTGAGCATGGGCAATGATTATCAGTAGAGGACATTTATTTAATTATAATTTCCTTATTCATCGTTTATTATACAATCCATCATATAAATTACTATGAAACAACAGTTATTGAGTTATGCTAAAATAAAAAGAGAATTGTTACTTAATCATCATACTACGTTTGTGATGCATCCCACTATCATACGAACAATCATCATTGAAGAGTGACGAGTCAACCATGTCCATTAATTTACAATAATTACTTAACCGTTGAGTAATCATATTTTTCCATTGTTTCATCGAATAAAATATAAATCGCGACAATCTAAAGTAATACAATAAATTGAATATATTATATAGGATACACAAATTTTCAATAACCCAATCAGAGATGCAAATTCACATTGAAATCGACTTTATCGACAATAAGATATTTTTGCAAGCAACAAATGTTTCAGCAATTCTTACGTCATTTCAAGAAATCAAATGGATACCTTTTGTACTTAAAATAATAAAACAGCACACACCAAAAGTATCTGGATCAATAACCAATACCGATAACAGTCAAAGTACTTTACATCATGTCCGGTGACTTTACATACGTACATACACGAGTACCACGAATATGTAACAACGTTTCAGAAAAATAAAATCAAACACTCATATGTATCTTGGAGCATAAGGTTGGTGTACGTGTATTTACATTGGCTATTGCGAAAATGTCACAGCCAATACACAGTATCTACGGAGAAGGTGGCATACTTATTTTCTAACAGTTCACGCTCGTATTCGCTTACGTCGACACTCAGTGCGAGTGCATTGCGTCCTTTTCGCATATTTATGGTGGGGACTGAACGTGGGCTTCGAAAGAGACTGTCTCGAAGTATGTATAGTGACTGTAACGTAAGTGTCAGAGATAGACGTATACCCCATCCTCGGAGTCAAAGAAGATATTGAAATTTGCAAACTTTTTTTCGAAAATTATATTTAAAAAAAGTCAATTAATACACAATTTTTGTATAAGGGCACGTTGATATTTTACAAAGTGAGTATTTTGTTGACTTTTTTAAAGTTAATTTATAATTTTATTTTATTTGGGAACACCAAATGCTTTTATGAAAATTTCGCATTTTATTACAACTACATGAGATTTATATTTTTTTTTAATTTTTATTCGTTATGCATCAGTTACTAATAGAAAGTCAGTGAATGGTTGTAAGTGCATTCCGTACTTTACGTAACAGTGATTGCATTGATTTTTCGTTCTTAAACTATCATATCTATATTGATGACTTTTGAGTCTTATCCGAATATCAATCTCTACGAGGATATTCGTAGGGTATATAAAATTTTGCATTGTACTCATAGTTGTGCATACAAATTTCCAGTCACGTAAATATCAGGAGAAATTCTAAAAATGAGTAATGAGATATTTGAAAATTGTCACACATGGAGAGAACATTTCTCTGTCTACGGTATTGCACGAGGCATATCAATTTTTTACTAGTCGCAGGAAATGTCATTCGAAGAATTAACGCAGAGAAAGTCCAACCGCAACTTACGTACAGTGAATAGATATTGGGAATAACGAGACCCTTGAAAAATTGTTTGAACGATATAAGTAATTCTAATTGGCAATTGTTAATAACTTGTAAATTTAACTTTTAACTAAAAAATTATAGCACCTAGAACTCATGCAGTAAAACGACCGCGATTTATATCGTCACAAAAATATAATATTTATTGAAAATTATTGAAAAAAAGTGTCTTTGTTAAATACGTAACTCGTATTCAAAAAGCTATATTTAATGTGCGTCAATATTGAAATATATTCTTCACATTTATCTCCAACGTGCAAACATACTTGGACTTTACACAGAATCTTTGTTCACATTAATTTTCCGGATGTGAATTGCACAACAATCAATATCCTGAGGAGCATTACGTAATGATGGCCATGAATTAGATAATAACTCAAGCTTGAATGACGTTATTGAAATTAAAAAAAATTCCAAGTCATTCACTTGTTTCAGGTAACAATGACTTTGCTTCCACCTACAGTGGAGCAGCAAAGACTTATAGACGAAGAACTTCGCTCGGACCCGGAAATGACGAAACGAGATATAGCCGCTCTTAGAGAATGGCTTTCGAAACAGCCTCATTTACCCCAGCACATGGGTCCGTTATTTATTATTTTACCATTTGAAACTTTTTCCTATTCCTTTTTTTCAAGTCTTGTTTGACTGCAGCATCAGGCTCGTTTCTAAAACTTCATTCAAAATTTGATTTGATTTTTACGACGCTGTCTAATATACCTATTCCATAAAATTTCAGACGATGATAGATTAGAGAAATTTCTTTTTGGCTGTAAAAACAGTATGGAAAGATGCAAACACATGTTGGAAAGATATTTCAGCGCACGTACCGCCTTACCCGAATTCTTTGCTGCTCGTGATCCACTTTCCAACGATATACAAGAATGCTGTGACGCTGTGTAACGATTTACCATTTTTGATATTACAAAAAATTGCGAAATACATATTACGATAATATTACGCAATATGATATATCTATAATGCAATTTTCAAATTTCTTATATTTTTTTTCTCAATTTTAGACAATACTTCCTTTTACCATCTTTGACAAAAGAGGGTCACCGTGTAACTATTTTACGACTGGCGGACTGCGCCTTGGAACGATTTTCCATTCAGGCTATCGCGAGACGAATTTTAATGGTGATGGATACACGTTTGGTCGAAGAAGTATGTTTGTCCAACATTATGATCTTCGATCTGAAGGTAAATACACGAGCGCGGAATTTGGTATAGAATAAGATTAAATATTATAAATAAGTAATAATATTACATTTGATACAACTTTTAGGGATTCACAGCAGGGCATTTTGCAAAATGTAGTCCAACTCAAAATATTGTACGACATGCAATGCTGGCAACGCAAGACAGTATGCCACTCCGATTGACTAGAGTTCATTACGTTAACGCGCCTGCATTTATTGGAAATATTTTAGCAATATTTTATCCACTACTCAAAGAGAAATTGATACAAAAGGTTCATAAAAACGAAGGATAATATTTAAGAGAAAAATATAGTCCATAGTTACCTTATACTGATCCGTGTCCATTTTTTATAGTTTCGCGTACACACGGGTGATGGAGAGGAACTTTATCCATATATCGAGAAAGAAATATTGCCTGAGGAGTGGGGTGGAAAGGCAGGATCTTTTAAGGAGCTCAATGGTATAATATTGATAAGTAATCGATATGAGGTGATCGATAAAAAAAGTATTTCATTATAGGATTCTTTTCATTGTAGACGCTTGGAGAAATAAAATTGAAAAGAACCGTGACTGGTATCTTCGCGAGGAAAAATTAAGTCGAACGAACGAGAACGCTCGTATGCCACATACGAAATCCAGCATTGCTGTGGAAATCAATGGCATTCAAGGCACATTTAGAAAGTTGAACATCGATTAAAACTTGTATTCGTTACTTTTCTTCATACTGTACTCATCCAAGCAAGAAGTATTAATGAATTAAATTAAAAATATTATAAGTAATTCTGTAATGATTATCATAAACGTGACACGTGATTAACCGGAATGTATAATTGTACTTGACATTAATTTACGATATTACGAAGAAAAAAAGTTGAAAAATCTGATTAAATAATCATTTACACTTTTAACATGAATTGCATCTGTCTATTATCAACAACGTAATCAGATATACAGACATAAGTTGAACATTTTAAACAAATATATTTCCGTATGATATTTTATTTATACTCCGGTATGTTGTCTTATCCATTCACGATTGCTAGAAACTCTAGAATAAACACCTGGTGAACCAGCCCATGCGCAGCCACTACCCCACGAAACGATGCCATAAACTTTCTCATGCGCCACCAATGGTCCACCAGAGTCTCCCTATAAATTGGATTAAAAAATTATATCATGAGAGTCAATTAATTTTGAATAATTTTGTACATTCGCATAATTATATTTTAACGGTCACAATACCTATTTCGACCCAGACTAAATATTAATGTAAAATTATTACCTGACAAGCATCAACGCCACCTTCAGGGTATCCAGCACACAGCATGTCTTCAGAAAGAGAAGTCGGAGTATACATAGTCTGGCATCGTTCCATAGAGATTTTAGGTACGGTAGCCTTTTGCAACTGTTCTGGAGTACTGCCCCAAAACTGAAAAAGAAAAGTTTATATCATCATTTAGAAAATTACATAACACTTGATATACCATTACTATAGTTTGTGTAGCAATATAATATTATTTTACTAAAATAAACTATTTATATTTCAAAAACTGTTAACGTAGTATTTACGGTTAATGTGCCCCATCCAGAAATGACTGTCATGGTACCATCTTCCAGTGGTTCATCCTGTTCGGGTAATCTGATGGGTTGAGCGACTGCAGAAAATTCGATTGGATGACGAAGCTTGAAAAATAATATTTTTAATTTCAACTTGTTTTATAATACACAGGTTTATATCCTGCTTAATACACTGTATCATAATTATATGTAAATTGCAGATAATTAGTAATCATGCTATTGGATTGCGTTGCAATACCTGTCATTTTTTTTAAATGTACCAATACCTTAATCAAGCCAATGTCATTGGAATATCTAGATGGTGTTGTGTATCGTTCATGATTGACCACAGTATCGACTTCGTGGATAATACCACCAGATGTTCTGAACGAGGAACCAATTCTGACCGAGTAGACGGAAGAAGGGGTTCTGCGAACGAAATAATTGTTTGATTTTGCAAAAGTAATGTCTAGAAAAACATGATAAATATTTCTAAACCTTTGAAGGCAGTGAGCGGCTGTAAGAATCCAGTAATCGTTGATTATACTTCCGCCACAATTATGCCTGCCGTTAAGTAACACGGAAACCTACAATGGAAACTTGTATATTAACGTTAGATTATAAAAATGTCAGAGAATGAATAATTAGTTAGTTAATTAATTATTAAAAGTTTTTTAAAAGTATAAATCATTTCTTTACCAAATATTATGTAAGTCTCACCTGATACGGCGTTTTATTGATAGTGGTATTTTCTCCACCCACGATTTTCGGCGGAGCCGGACTTGCTAAAACTGTATAAAATATATAATAAAATAGATTGGATCTGATGCGTTGGTCACTTAATGAATGACAATTGATACGACTTGTTTATAGAAACAATTAAAGTCAATTTTTTCAATTACCGTGGACTGCCGCAAATATTACAAAGACGCTCAGCGCTAACATGGTGAACAAGTTTTTAGTGGACAGAACTATCTTTCTAAAACGAATCTTTTATATATCCTGCCAAAATTGTTATCTGCGTTGATCATTGTGATTTTGCCCTGAGACATATCGATAAATCAGTTTAGAGCTAAGACAGCTCTGTTCATCAACCTATAATTACTGTGTCATCATATCCATTTTAAATGCGATTAAAATGTGATCAAAATAAGCCACAGACTCGTGTTAATCCTATGATTCTCATTAGATAAATGGTTATGTACAGCATTGATATAAAAAATTAAAAAATAATCGTTATTAGGAAATATACAATATTAAGAAGATGAAATATATTGCAACATAAATAATAAATGCATTATACGTTAAGATAAAAGTGTATTGTGTATTCTGAAAAAACAAACTCAGAAGAATATTCAAAATGTATGAAATTTTATGTAAAAATAAAAAAAAATATTACTTATTTTTCACTAGTGAGAATCTCAAGTTTTGTATTACCGTAATTTCTTAATTTCCAAACAGATAATACAAAAGATTTTTTTGATATTAAGCCAGTGTCGTAAATAACAAGTAATCTCTTAAGTTTGCAACGGATTTTGTCACCGTAGAATGATGGATTATCATTAATCAAGATTAAAATAACCATCATAATGATATTATCATTGTAAGAAATGATTGTATGTGTGTGCAAAGAATTTTGCAAGTCGAATTTGCACAACAGAAAGTACATGTAGGTCTTATCTTAAAATGAGTGCTAAAAAGGACAGCAGAATAGTACAGTGCATGGTACGTCCGCTAGATGGCTCCACGTATTCCTCCGGCAATTCATATTTTTTTTAACCTTGTCATTTAATTATTTTAATAAGTATAACATACATAGCCTGTCATACGAAAAGTAGTTATACGACATTGCAATAACATTTGCACCAATTAATTTAATTCAATCTGTTGATACGTCAGTTAATGAACAAATTGAATAAATTATTTGACGGAAAGCTTAGAAAAGTAATCAAACCATATAATTTTGCATAATACAACCATCAACATTTAGTAGCAATTTAAATCAACTGACAATAACCTAAAACTGTAATAATTGCACTGCCATACCAAACACATAATTAAATAATTAAATAATGTAAACGAAGAATTTCGTTAACAACATTTTGATAATGGAATATTTATTTTATAGGTGATGAAAAATCACATCGAGCTTCAGTTTTAGACTTGAAATTCAAGTTCAGTGATTTGAGTTATCCCGTGTCAAACAAAGTCACAATGCCGGCTCTGCTTTCATACTTACTTAAGCGGTGATGAGCTAATGATGTCGGCAGATATGTGATACAACAGGAATGCCTTAGCCGCAGCTTATCATAACTATTACGCAACATTGCATCACTGTCATCTAAAGGATAGCCAACCACGTGTCCACATAGGTCCTGGCATTCGCCTAATCGCGGTTGACGTAGGTTAGGTAGACGTTGTGCAAAATGACTTTGCATTAAGCTTACTTTTTATTGTAATGTATAATTGTGCTTGTTAGGCGAAAAAATTTCCAGTCATATTCGTAATTACCTCGTGGATTTTAGATACATTTGACTGTGATAAAATTCAATGTAAGAGGATGGGTTAACGTGGGATAAATAGTAACAAAAAAACTGAACATTTTGTTTTCATTCATTGTTTGTATTAGGGTTACCATCATTGAGTGCAATTTTTTGGAGAATTGTCATATATAGGATGTTCATTGGTACACAGTCACTACCCTACCGCACTATACATGGCAGGGTGGATTGATTTTTCGCTGACTGACGTCACGCAGAATTCAGCATGCGCGAGATGCGAGAAAGACGTGCAAACCGACGGAGCAACTCCAAATCCTGATTTATCAAAAGTTTATTCTTAGTGATGTAAAGATTCGCTTACATCGGTTCAGAGATGGCGTTCTTCTTACAATGAATTATCCCTGTTAGGTATGTTTGTGAAATGTCGAAAAAACATAAATACAGATGGCTGAGAGTTTATAAATACGTGCAAATATCGGACGACGTAAGAAAATCAAGTTGTAGAAATTTTTAAAATAGAATACTATGAACATAATTTGCAAAATATAATTTATACAAATGGACTGGCATACCCTGCAAACATTAATAAATTGAACTGCAACGGCATACAGAACAGCTTAATAATTAATATATACCGCATCATTAATCAATCTTAAAAACTGTCATAAAGAATGTCCTTTATTATACTATCACCGTATAATAACACAACTTACGTAACTGTACTTAGAGTCATAAACCCTAGAAGCAATCTCATAAAAGTGCATAACCCATAAACTTTCTATACCATTGAAAAATACCTGATAATCCCATAAATATTTCCAATACTTATCATAGATGATACTTCTTTTTAAACAAATCCAATATCTTAAATTTCACAAGGGTGCAGCACTCTTGTCACAATTTAAAAAGTCCCACATAACCTGCGCCCGGCAACATAAAACTGTACCCAGTGTTATAAAAGCTTCTCTTAATTTCCACGCTCGATACTCGGCATGGTATTAAAGCATAAGACAAGAAAGTGTCACAATTTGGTAAATTCGCACTCCATGCTTATGATGACTGACCAGAGCAGGCAGCAGCGGAGAAAAGGGAGATACGACGGTTGTGGTCGGGAGTTGGGAGGTCCGTTGGGGTCACAACGGGTTCATTCAGTGGCGTGCTTGCCGGGAACTCGGCTCGAGTCGATTCGAGGTACGGCAAAGCGCTGAGTGAGGGACGAACCAGACAGTCGCTGATCGTCCGCGACCCCGTTCAATCGTGGCGTTCGTGTCGTTGGACACTACTGTTACCCACCCTGTATCACACACTCGCTCAGTTTCTTCACTTCACCATTTTACTGCACTTCACCCGTCCGAACAACTTCCACCTCACGTCAGTCTCTCATGACAGTATACGTAATTGTCAAAAAGCATTTATTTTCGCTACCCTAATCAGCATCCGTCACTTCACGGACACCCGGTATGTTCTCGTGCGCGCACCACTGTCAACCACTGATTTTTATCTGATGTAAGATGAGATGTCGGACTGCCACTGCTAGTTCTCGCCGATTCTCGACTTCCTAACCCTATTCGTAAAGGTGGGTGCGCAAAACGGATTTCTATTTTCGTTGTTGCCTCGACGTGTTGATGCCGACCACTGGCGATCAATCCCAGGTACCTGGACGAAGCCCTGAGTATGCTCCACGGGGATGCTTGTGACGTTGCCCGGATTCTTGACTATTGTCGTTGTTTCTATGGTCCTCGTGAATTGCTCTACTATGCAATACTTTGTTCATGGGAGGAACGGGTGCCTGTGTGTTCGACGTTTCACGCTTGGCTGTCACTTGCCTAGTTGCTTTTCAGTGAATGTCAGTGGTCGGCTGTCGCGTGGTGTTCCACGATTATCACCTACGTAAGCATATCACGTTCCTGCGTTACTATCTGTCTTTTATATACCGACGCAACGATGATTTTTCGTCCATCGACGATCGGATTAACAAAATTATTTACTGCGGTGTGACGCGACTTGAGGTTAATGACAGTGTGGTTAGAATTGTTAATTATGTTCCTGGAGGTTATTCTATTGACTGTTCAGTGCCTTGGTGTATATGACCTCGAATCTCGATAAAAGCTTAAAGGGGAAATATTGATTACTGACTTTTCTCATTTTATTACATATTATTAAAATATTTTGACAGGTTGAGTAAATTTCAATTCACGCTACGGTATATTGCGTTTTATTCAAACAGACTGATAATGAATTTTTTCCGATCGATTCTTTAAAACATTATCACTCTCTGATCCAGGTGGATTTGACGATCGAGTACGATAATTTATTGCTATATGAAGAATTAGTTTATCAAAATATCATCGATCAGCAATAGATAGGTATAGGATCGTAGATAGATCATGGCGATGATGTGATGATAAAAATTTTTCATTATAACATTCTTTATGAGCCGTTTTATTTATATTACTTAGTGTAAAGGATATTAAATATTTGACTTTACAAGAAACCGTCGCTCTATCAAGTATTTGCTCTATCGCCTTACTTGCATTATGAAAATTCTCTGAATAATAAACACGTGGGTAATGGATCCGACGGAAGAAAATTACAGCACGCTAGAAACTCATCAGTGTTCCTTGTTTTTTTTAAATCAAATAAGTCTATTCAAAAAAGTAGTTATATACAACTAGCTATATAAATTTTTTATTTTTTTTCTATTCACAAGTAGTTCATAGTACGTATACTATAGTAAAGAATTTTCTCGTCATCCTGCAATGCGACAACCAAGTATACAGTCAAATGACTTCAAGCTCTGTTCTCACCATAAAAATACATAGTCGCGTAACAAACCATACTAGTTGCCACTTTCATGCCTTCTCGATGCACGAATTCATACTTCCGTGTTCCATGCATGCCGAGCTGCAGGATCGATTACCTGCCACATAATATATTACATAGAACGACCCGCTATAAATTCAGAATCATGTAAAATTCCGATATATTATACCTGATGCAATTCTCTCAGCAATTCCAATTTCAGTTACACTATAAAATCTATATTTCGTGATACATTCACGGTATACAAAATCGTCTTGCTCCAATTCACGTGTAGCGTCGTTGGTACAGAAGCCCTTCGTGTACGTGGAGTCGAGTGGAAAAAAAAGTTAACATAAAGGTATGCCACATGAAGGGTTAAAGGAATTGAAAATTAAAAGGATATACTAATTCGTAAATCTTTAACCTCTGTCGTACGTTCGTCGCACATCATCTATTTAGTCCGAGGCTTTAACAGTTTCCGGTGTCTGTTTATGAGGAGTGTACGATTACCGCTGCATCAGCCTCGTCTATTTAGGCCATTGGTTCAAGAGCAGGTCACGTGCGCTATATAGACAGTCAACGATCTTAGGTACAAAGGAAACGACGGGACTTTCATGCACAAATTTCCCATACGGATGTATATCGAGTCTAATAAGCGTAATGATAGTCTTGTTGGTGAATTTATACGTGAGTAAAAGTCTGAAAGAATAATTAACATACGACCTTGGGATACGTCGTTGAAAATGATTTGGACGTTTACGATGCCGTTATTACAGTTCTAAATACTCCTGCTTGATTGAAGCAATGCGACTGTCAATTGATGCTGTTTGCGTCCAAGTGCAGTTGAGACTGTTATTTTTTTTTAGATGCGAGTCAGTGTGAGAAAACATTGAGTTACGCAGTAATCTAATGCGTTGTGAAAAGTGAGAGAGTCGTGTTACAGGTATGATCAGTGACGTCACAGAAGTGATATAGTAATTTTGATAATCATTAAAACAGCAAATCGTTCGAAATACTCAATGTTGAGACACTTGCTACAAAAACAATTGTCAAAGTTGTGATAGGTCGGAGATAGAACATACGTATTTGAACAGTTGGAATATCGCGTTATACTCTATCGTAAAACAAATGCAGTAACGGAAACGGATTTGAAAGCTTTGCGACAAAAGATAAAACGTCGCAAAACGTTTCAGACGGAGGGAATTGTACGCTTGACAGTTTGTCGATGACGCGTCCTTTGGAAGTACAAAAATCGATAAGTATCATTCGCAAAAGAATTTTTATTCACGATGCTAGAATCATGTTAAGACAATAAGATTGTTTGATCGGTACGAGATATTTTCTAGTCTTGGTATTTTTTTTCTGAAAATATTTTCCTGCCTATTTACACGTCATCGCGAGCACATATTTTGCACGTGTCTCTAACGAAATTGTTTTCTCTTTGAAGCATGACTGTACTGTCACTCATACTAGCATCTGACGTACACGAAGCAACCAGTAGAAACTTTACTTAATACTTATTGTTAGACTTTACCAACTTGATATCAGAGAAGTTTTTCCCAGTTGGAGACGAGAAAATTTTTTTATATTTTCTTTTGAGCTGACTGACATTGCGAATATTACAATTTCACTTTCCACACGTGACTGCGAAACAGTTACCGATTTTTTGTATCTTCGTCATGGGGGGGATTGATATGATTTTATTTGGAGTAGATATCTAAATTACTATTTGACCAGGTATTGTAAACTTGTGTTGAGGATTCTTATGAAAATTTTTACACTCTCGATTAACATACTATATACATTAAATACTAATCATTAGAAATATGACAGCTGACATTATTCTCTTCTCCATGCACGATAAAGCTATTTCTTCTTATTTGAATTTACGAATTTACTTCGTTTTTTCTCGGCGCGATTGCGTCATATAAAATTATCCAGAAAGTGCACGCTCCTTAAGAACGAACATATGTACTCCTAGTGCACGTGACCCTCACATTGAGAACTCTGATCGATTTATGTATATAGATAAGAATCATGAGCGAAGACTGTGCTAACTTTCCTATGAAAATTTTCGAACTGCATTTGACCTCTTGGCATGAAAGAACGTCTAGCAAATTCCAGTAGACTAAGTCAAAAAGTCATTTTTTTTTCTAAGCTTGTACAAAGTATGTTTGCATAATTTTAAAATAACCCATAACCCTTAACGTTTGTAACTTAATTAGGATTTCTTATAATCAACTTTACCATAATTTGTACGATAATGATTTACATAATTGTACATGTTAAAGTCTTTTAACGGTAATACTTTCTTATTCCCGTATATATATACACATACATATATATTCGTTTAGGTCAGAGAGATGGATCGATGGAGCGTCGCGGCGTCGGATCATCGGACGCAATTTCGCGAGTTGATACCCAAGAATGGCGAGATCTTGTAGCTTTGCATAATGGCGATACAGTCTAAAGAGTTTTAGGGTCTAGAGAAGATTATACATACGTGCACATGGCCAGGGTTAAGGTGAGCTTAAGGCCGTGTAGGTTCGAATCTAAACATAGACTAGACTCTCGGGGTCAAATCAATAGTCACATTGAATATATATGTATACATATACAGACATATAATGTTCATAGATCCGTACTATCGTACCAACATGCCTACAATATTTCTTTATTGCTAACCAACAGCGTGGCTTTGTTGGCTCACATAAACGGATTACAAATAGCCCTGACTCTTTGTGAAAAGTTTAATACAGGACGTAATCAGCCACGTAGGATTTATGCTTAATTATCATTATGACCGTAATAAATTAATAATGACAATAAAAATTGAATTAACACCAAAACTATTTAAAGAGAACATTTTGTGACGGCCTATTTTAAACCTAGTCGAATATTCGTGACTCCCATTCATACATTTCCTCGATGTGCGTAGACCCGTAGGAAAAATTTTTCATAAAATAACTTATTTTACGTAAACTTTATTTGATGTCTTTTAATTTTTTTTATCAAAGCAAAGAGATAACAACAGTAACTGTTTTTTTTCTGTGTTTCCAACACAAATTTTATTTATAATTTATGGTGTAATTTATGAAATGTTTTGCAACTTGATCAAAATGATTGGCTGATCGATTCCAAAAGTTGCAAGGTACAGTTGAAGTGTGTAGTAAAAAAAATCTGACTTTAAAAATCGATATAACTCGGTCGATTTAATAGACTGTAACTATCGCTATTTAAGTGCAAATTAACGTTTAGACACGCGAGTCTTGAATGCTCCTAATATAACCGTCCATTCAAATTACTTAGATTGCTATTTTGATGACTTTTTTAAAATCATTTTTTTACCGTGTATGAAATTTTATTTTTTTCCTCTTGGGATGAAAACCAATCTCAATTTAAAAAACCATCCGAAGCCCTAAAAAAGCATAGTCAATAAAATGTAATAGTGATTTACTAGTATTATAATTAAAGTAATCTCTGGTTAAAAATAATTGTCAATTCTCATCTTGGCTTAATAAAAATCTTCATTAAGTTAAAACCTCCAAATAGCAAGATTCACAACAGGACAAATTTATACCCAACTATAATCACATAACCAAATGTCCATATCACGATAAACCTTTAAAGTATTCTCATTCCACAAGAAAGGACAGCACCAATCGCGCGGCCGAACCTAAGATCAATAAAAAGGAATGCCGCATCGTCAACTTAACTCGCGAAACCCGTTCTTTCCTTGGATTTAGCAGCGGTGTCGAGATGCAAAATTGCTGCAGCAATTACAAACCACACCTAACCATTCATTGCATTCGCACATGCAATCATTTTGATAATCATCAGGAAAATTATAATTTCCAATTTCCACCAGACACCACGTATTCCACATATACATATGTCTTTCATACATATCACAAAGATATATTATCCTCGATTATTACTTGGTATAAAAAAAAAAGTACCAATTACTACATTATATCTGGCCATGAGAATTAATTAGACACATATAATGATAACGGTGATAATCATAAAATCCATATATGAAAGCATGGGCTAGTTATATTAAAGAAAAAAATCATGATCTTTCCCAACAGATCGAATGCGGTGGATGCTTCAGTTGGAAGCAACAGAAACGTCACGTGCACCAGCAAGGAAATCGGGCGAACTGGACCGAGAAAAGGGACATTGGATGAGAAGGGGTGATTGCCGGTGATGGACAATGAGCAACCGCACCAGGAGCTGGTCAAGTGCGTGGTCGTGGGGGACACCGCGGTCGGAAAGACCAGGCTGATCTGCGCCAGAGCTTGCAACAAGCACGTATCCCTTTCGCAATTACTGACGACGCACGTACCCACAGTCTGGGCTATCGATCAGTACCGAATTTATAAGGACGTAAGTGCACTTGGATATTGCGCAATATCATATAAAGGGTTGGTTACTTTTTACGGATCTCTCAAAGATATCAGAGCGAATAAGATTTGATTGACAATACGAGTAGTAGGTAAAAAAAAATTATTGTCGTACCGACTGAGGCAATATTGATAAGAATTTATAAGTCATAATACTTATTGGATTCATATCTGTTTTTATGAGGAATCGAGTATAGTTTTAGTATTGTATACTGTATATGGCGTTCTTTAAACCTGAAATATGTTAAAGGTATATAGTATTTTTGTTACGTTAGACCGACAATAAATACAAATTATTTTTGTATCCCGAGAGAGTCGTACCACGGTGGACTGTTACGACTCACGAAATGCGTTCTTTTATATTTTCTCTTATGGCTACGTTTCTACGCGACTATTCCATGGCTTCATTTGTACCTTTACATTAACTGCTATCCCGTGCTGTTGTACAAGCGCGGTCGTCCGTTGTCGTGATACTTTTTCATACTGATAAACCAACATTGGGTTTTATCAACGTAGACGGGACGTCGTTGGCGGCTATCGATCTTTGCCAAATCCTAACAGGTTCCCATAAAGCCATTTCACGACTGAGATAGAGGTTATGACATAAAGGCTTTACCATAAAAGACAATTTAGCGCAGACACGAACCACTGTAAATTGATGATGATCTAAGGTGGGTAATAGTAGGAATCTGTATATCGATTCGTACGGTGAATTGGGAAAATGAATTCAAAAACATAATCTATCAGAGGCTAGACTGTGAAATCTTTGATGCAGAAGAATCCTTGAATTATCGTTTCGTGAACCCTCATGTTTACTAATACCTATCCGTAAAAGTCCCATATTCAATTTTCCATTGAGCTATTTTCATGATGGGTCGTTAATATTCAATTCCGTATAAAATCCTTTTGAAACGGAATGGATTTTTATGTATCTTCGATAAATAAACGAATAATACAATAAACGCATGAACCAGCAAATAGACTGAGAGAAATAGATATTTCATCTGTCGTTATCAAAGCAAGCTTGAAAAGTAGAGATAAGAAAGCTCGTTTAAGGAATCTCTTTTATCAGCAAAGTTTCATACCTATGCATATATTATACTTTTTTGAATTTGTCAAAGGCACTTTGGGAATTCTTATCTATCTGTAATGAACCAGTAAAACGTTTACGATCGATTTGAAATATTTATGGCAAACTTATTCATTTATACATAGAATTCGCAAAACTGTAACATTGTCATACCTGTCTAGCTATCTATGTGGTTATTGTCAAAAAAATGAGAAAATATCGTCCTGAATATTTTTACTGACAACTTCTTATAATTTCTCAGTACTCAAGTGAGAAATATTGCTAAATGAAACGAAAATTGTATCGTCTACTGCTAGGGTGATGAATTTATTAACGCTATGCAGATCACTTGTTTACATAAATTCAGTCGCGCATTATTACTCGTTTTTGGCAAACAACTCACCGTCGTGAACGTCGTATTGCGAAAACAAAAGTGTACAGAGTAATTATTACTCCCATTATTCACGTCGTCGTGAAGAATATACATTCGCTTGCGAGCTTCTACGACGCAGTCGTATTCCTGCTTGGCCGACCAATGAACCTTGAATCGGGCAAAGCACTTTAAATTACGCGCATAAAGAAGAGAATTTGCGTCTCCACAAAAAAAAAATCTGCGGTCACCTTAATGATCGTGTATACAGGTACGTTAAAGATATCGCCACTAACGAAGCATTTCAGTTGTTAGGCTTTAGCAGCTAGAATTATTGAAATTCATAGCTTCCAGAAATGGATGCCGCGTCTAGTTTCAATGACGTTTGCTGAGGTTTCGCAAACGTTTCAGTCTACGTTATCAGGACTAGAAAGCTCCGACGCTGAAGTTTCCTTGTTTCGAGGAATACTTACAAGGAGCCCTCCCTGACGATGCAGATCTGAACGTTTGCGAAACATCAACAAACGGCGATGAGACTAGTTACAGCATAAATTCGGTAGCCGTAAGTGTTAACAAGGCAAACAACAATAAATTTCTCAGCGAGATTATTTTTCCGAATTAATACAATTTTTTTAGGAAAGTAGCTGCAGAATAAAAAGTCGCGTTATAAGATATGTAGAAGCTATAGGATTTGCGATAATACTTTACAATGCAAATATTTGCGTGTTTACCATTGGCACAGAATAATCGTATTTAGCTGATGGCGCTGATGATAATAAGTATGCAATTAAATTCTGATAGTCACTCATGGCTAAACATTGATTTATAATTTATATACGTTTGTAGACCGTAAATTGTAGAATCAACGATCATTTTTCTCCTAGGTTCTGGAACGTTCCTGGGAAATCGTGGATAATGTGAATGTCTCGTTACGACTTTGGGACACTTTTGGCGATCACGAAAAAGATCGTCGATTTGCATACGGCAGGTAACGATACCCGACAAGCATTATTACAATGAATTATAAAATCCAAATGAACGCCTTACAACGTAGTAACAAATTTCAGTATAGTATAAATAAACCTATCATCCGACCATTTTGAATGGTTCAATTATTTAAAATAATTTATAACTATTCTACAGGATTATTATATTTTTGTTATAACAGATCAGACGTTGTGCTACTATGCTTCTCCATTACGAATCCCGTATCGCTGCGAAATTGCAAGGCGATGTGGTATCCAGAGATTCGTCGATTTTGTCCCCAAACTCCCGTACTACTTGTGGGTTGCAAAAACGACCTCCGATACATGTACCGAGACGAGACATACCTCAGTTACTTCCGTGACCGCAGTCCTTTTGTAAGGTAGGTCGCAAGTTCATTTGCTGTTAAGATATAAATTTGAGAAATGTCTATGTCAATTACGTTTTCGTATACTATCATTTCTTACATTCTCTAAGAGACTTTTATCGTTTTCAAGAAATCTCATGATAACGTGATATCGTATCCTGACTGACTGTTGTGCAATTATTGATTTCAATGTAACTGTGACATTAGGCATAATTCAACTTTGTAAGATCTTGACATATCAGAAAGGTCTATCGGTATAATAAAGTTCACACTGACACCCTACAGTATCATGAACGGACAAAGTCGATCTTAGCTAGAGCTATAAGATTACCCCCTTTCCAGACTACCTGCTGGATATAAATTGGCACATAAACTCTACGACGAAGATAATTAATGTCATTACTAATATCCAAACTTGCATACAAAGGTCAATCATCAAAGTGACATAATTTTCTCCTTATACGTACACTGCTAGTATAATTTTAATTAAATCAATACCGTCCAATCACAGCAAAGATAGAGCTATACCACGAGTAAGTACAGGGTGTGCTAATTGAAACGTACAATTAATTAAGGGCGACACGGAAGAGTGATTTAGTGATGCCTGATCAGGCAAGAGCAGTCGCAAGAGAGTTGGGAGTCTGTTATTACGAAACCAGCGTGTTCACATATTACGGCGTGAACGAAGTCTTTGAGAATTCCATACGAGCTGCTTTGATAGCGCGCAGACAACAGCGATTCTGGATGACGAATCTGAAAAGGGTACAGAGACCGTTACTTCAGGTATATACGTTATATACGTACGTCGAGAACGAGTAAAGAATTATCATACCTAAATACCGTTTATGGTTTCAGGCTCCGTTCTGTCCACCAAAGCCAATTCCGCCTGAAGTCACTTTGGCGCCAAGCACTTACGAGGAGAATATGAAAGCTTTGTGGACGAGGCCTGTTCATACAGATGTCACTTTAATTGCTGGTAACTGCTCGTTTCCGGCACATCGATGTCTCCTGGCTGCGGCCTCACCTGCGTTTCATCGGCTATTCTCAATGGAACTGGTTCAGGAACTAACACCTCGTAGCTCCAGCGAATCCAGCATGGTACTGTGTAATCATTAAATATTTGTATTAGATTAAGATCATTAAATCAACTTGACATTAACATCAGGTGAGTACCTTCGGGGAAGCCACAGTCGGAGACTTTAACGATGATACCGAGTGTCTGATTCGCATAGATCAGTGTAAGCCTGCCAAGTGAGTCAGATTGAATACATTGATATACCTAAAAAAGGAGGATCCAGTTTTTAATACCGTTCAATATTTTCATCCAGAGTCTGGGAGCAGCTTAAGCGACGTTCAAGCTTTCAGGTGCTACCGACAATGGACAGTCAGAGAAAAGTAGCAGGTGCAATGAGAGAGCTTAATCATCCGGCTTTCCAAAATATTCGTATATCACTGGTGCGTTTGCACTTACTGACAAATTTAGTGAATCATCGTCAAGTATTGAGAAGCGCTTTTTTTTACAGACTGAAAATTCACATGGAGTACAACAACCAATGACAATAGTAACGCTTTCGAAGCTGGTGACGCCACAGGCAATGCAGCAATGCTTACAATTCATATACACAGGAAGTCTGGATAAACGTTATCACGATCTCCAAGTACGTATATCCTTATGGGTCGTAGCCAATTAAAAGATAAACAGTATTATTAAATATTCTTCGCGAGCCGTAACGCAACTTTTCATCAAGTAGGTACGTAGGTTATGTAAGAAGTCAAAGATAAACCGTGTTAATAACGTTATCAAAAAATTGACCAGGGAATCTAAATGGCATTTCTTCATCGAGACATCATTTCTTGTGTAATGAACGATTAAGAATTGGAAGATCTTGCGATCTAAATGATCTTCGATCCACGTGAAACAGTCGTTTCGCAACGATCAACCTAGTAGTCCGGATAACGTATTGGCCCGCTCCGTGTAACTAACGCGAATCTATTCTTTCAGACAGCTCCTATCGGGCTTCTACTGGTTAGTACTACATTAATGAATGTTAGATGATATCCATTAAACGGCGGTACGTACAATCGTTAATGAAATAGATTCATTTAGTCTCGAGAAGAATTTCCTGTCATTGTCCCTTTAGCCCTGCGATATCATCATTCATCCGACGAGCATGTTTTGCATTACGAGAGACAATACTCTATTGGCGCACTCATGATCGCTGCTCACTTAATGTATATCTCTTGATTCTTAATTCGACCATAGATCATATTCCAAGCAAGAAAGAAAGCAAGATATAAGTGTCGTTCCGACTCGAATTTACATTCCAATTGAGAGACCACTGAATTAATGAAACAATCGATAGGAAATTAATCGAAAGAATTCGAGACGGTTCGAAAGAAGTTATTATTTATTTATCTAGATCTTACGCGTAGGATCCGCATTCGAGAACTCGTAGACGTACAGAATGAAAATTTAATTTAAAATATACATATGTTTATCGGATCTTGAGATTTGGTATGTCTATGGAAATTTTCGAATGCGTTATATATCGTTCTCATCGACATCCGATCTAGCACCACTTAGGGTTCTATAGTCTTATCTATCTATAGACTTGACTACAGTCCTTCACGTTCCTGACTGTGTAGTTCTATTTGAATGATGACATAGGCCATTCTTCGATCTTGTCCACAGGAGATAAGACAGGCAGCTGAATTTCTCGAGTTGCCGCAGCTCTTGATGGTCCTCAGCAGTATTCAGACGAGAGAGCAATTCATCAACAGTGATCTCAATAATCAGTACAAGCAAGTGGTAAGACAGCGACTCGATGACATTTGCTTGGAGCAAGGTACGTTTACGTGCAGGATCGCCTCTTCGATAAATCTGTTGGCCAGTACTGCAACAAGAGAAAATTTATGCCATAGGTTTATTCGCTGACGTAATGTTCGAATTGGATGACGGAAGTATGCCAGCGCACAGGGCAATACTTACTGCTCGATGCGACATGATGAAAGCCATGTTCTCTGGAGACTTTCGCGAGAGCAGTGCTAAAGTCGTGAGAATCTTTATCAATATCATTATTGCTCTTACTAATTTTTATATCAATATCCTCATCTTCGGTTCTTTAAAAATGCAGATAGTCTTTCCTGGCGTAAGAGAATACACGTTTCACAAATTGCTGTGTTACCTGTATACCGACGAGGTTCCGGCGATTTCTTCGGCGCGCTGTCTGAACCTTCTCGAATTGGCCAACAGACTGTGCTTACCGCGACTTGTGAACTTGGTCGAGAACAGAGTGATCGAGGATCTCGATAGACTTTCGCAAAACGATAGTAACGAGGCGGTAGAAAATTGTCTGAGGTTACTAGAGCCGTGCAAGGTTCGTAGAAAATAAATTGATTGGCACTAGTTGAATGATTACTGAGATTGAAATAAAAAATTTGATTACAGTTGCACAATGCAGATCAATTAGCCGATTGGTGCATGAATCATCTATGCGTGAATTACAATAAACTATGTAAAATGTCACCGCGCAGCGTGCGGCTACTGCATCCAGAGAATCAAGAGTATTTGAACGAGCACCGATGGCCGCCAGTCTGGTAAATGGAAACTGATTGTCATTGCATTGTTTTTTTAATTTTTTTTGACGCAATTAATTTTTTAAATAATTTTGAAAAATCCTTCACCTCAACAAGGTATCTCAAGGACTACGACTACTATCAAAAGTGTCTGGCCGAACAAGACAGAGAGAACAAACCCACGCTCAAGAGGAATCGGAATCAGTCGGGCTGTCTCTGCTTTTCCGGCTCGAGCAAAGCAAGACGAGAAGCTAATTCAGCAACGAACGAGTCACCCGTCGATCGGCCACTGTTTGACGCTTCGACCGAATCCGGCGAGCCAGTATGACAGGAGCCAAGCGGCTTGAGCCGCTCTGTCAGATTCATTCTGATCCTCCCCGTGCTCATGATATTCATCTGCACTATTTTTACTATTTTGATACTGCTACAGGTTTCTACTTAAATGTCGAATAACAAGATAGATAAGAAGCCCCCGGTCTCTCAGTGAAGACACGCGGCCGCGTAAAATCGACGTGCCGTCATCTCGTAAAAGTCGTTGACGGAGAAAGAAAAAGAAAAAAAACAGGAAGAAAAAATGAACAACGAACAACAACAACAAAAAACAGTCTTGTCGCTGCACTCTCGTTCAAAGGAGAGCTAAACGTCATTCGTCTTTTTTACTTTTTTTTAAATTCATCATCATGCACGACCGTTTAAATTTCCCAATAATTCTCGAACGTCACTACACTCGAGTAATGTGCCATTTTTAAGATACGATATTATAATCAAAGAGGAACTTTCACTCAAGGTCTCTCCAGTTGGAGTTTCCGCGAATCCACCTCTGCTGCTTGCTGATCAGTTCATTCATAAAAATCGTACCGATGCGTACCAAACGAAGTGCATGAGTTTCTTGAAAATTAATGGATTCTCAAAGCATGAATATTTCTATCCAAAACTTCTCTGACACGCGTAATATGCATTAACGTTTTATGAAAAGACTATACGATATCCATAACGGTATGCAAAAAAAGCTATACTAGAGGAATATCGAATCCATCACCGAGGGATGAATCAAACTTTTTTAAATTTACGTAGTACAAAACATTCCTGATGTCGTGTAGTATTTTTAGATATCCAATATAAATATACAATTAAGTGATACATATAGCATGTAGCATAAATCGCCGTGCCATTAATCACTATGATTATACTCACACGATGCAATTGATGAAATGGACAAAAAAGAAGTCAAATCGTATCTCAAATCCACGTGTGAGAATAAATCAAAGTTCTTGGCCTCTTTAGCTAATTAGAACCACAGAGTCGTTATACACATATGGTGGACCAAACAACTAAATATTCTCCCTTCTCGAACGAGTCGTTTTCCCATTACGACACAAGCTCATTTCTAGTATTGACCTCAATCGCCTAATAGAATCCAGAATCACTGCGATGGCTCTCCTTTTCGAAGCTCCCAATTCGAATACGCGACGATTTTCATGACAATGGGTAACGAGACGTGCGCTTGGTGACGTAAAGTTAATTTTCTTTTTACCAGAACAGACTGGGTCGACGGATGTAAACTTTCAAAGCTCAGAATCTCGCTTATTGTTTCAATGAATAATTAATACGGATTCCACGACGAGATAAGTCACAATCCCAACGCATATATGTTCATTGAAAAATCGATAATTCAAATTATCGATCACTTTTGGTCCCAATATTTGTCTTGCCTCAAAATCACTTTCTTGGACGTCCTATATTCTAATATTTCGACAAAATCAGATGAATTCGGAATTTTGCTGGTACGTAACGTCTTCCGCGTGTCGTGCGTCCGATTTTCGAATCGGTTTAATATTCCGTTATTATAACAGTACAACAACGAGTGATCGGTTTTCCCATTGTCCTCTGTCCAGACTAGATGATAGAACGAATGAAAGATCAGTATTAACGTTACAGCAAGACGTATTTCCATGATATTTACCATTAACCCGGAACCCAGAAAATATATGAATCGGTATCAATTAAAATATCATTTTAATAAAAAACCACTTCTCAGTTCCCAACGAAGAGCGGAAGCGAGTGCTCGTATTTATGAGGAATAGGGGAAAGAGGGAAAATGCAGCAAAATATAATCGAATAAGTTTAAGCGCGATAGGATATAAGTGAGAATGAAGTTCACGGTGATTAAGTGTATTGAGAGAGGAGAGAATTAAAGGAGGAAGAAAAGTTTTCTCGGAGGGCAGAGTAAACTATCTCAAAAGAAGGCGTAAAAAAAAAGTCCGCAAAAAGATCAAGTGAAAGTATCTGCATGAAGAGGGAGTCAAAAGTCGTCGTATTTATGAATATAAACGTAGGACTGAGAGAACTGAGCAATAGGTATTATATAGTTCGTGTATGCGATAATACGCGAGTACGCGATGACGTAATAAGATAAGAATTTTCTTGAGAATCCACTGGGAGCATCTATAGGCGATTCGAAGAGCATCCAATTGATTCAACGTGTTATCGTGCGTTATAATTCGAACTTGACACGTTATCATTAAGTTGTATGGTGTTAAGGAAAATCCTTAATAATCGGATCTCGCTGGCTTAACACGCTCGCGTCACACGTGTTGCGCAGTTTTTTGTGCGTATCAAAAAAAATTAACACAATACAAAAACAATAACACTCCACATTGGTTTGTGATGAAAAATGCGGGGGCAAAGATAAAAAAATGGATTACATCACACTCACACGCAATACGCACATATACTATATATATAAAATATATATGCATATGCACTATATATATAATATATATGCTAAATAAATACAGGGGGGTGCACATGCGCCGTACATAAGGGAGACACTGACACAACGTGTGTTACTGCCTGA
This sequence comes from Trachelus stipa, assembly GCA_036026315.1. NCBI lineage: Eukaryota > Metazoa > Arthropoda > Insecta > Hymenoptera > Cephidae > Trachelus > Trachelus stipa. The sequence continues at coordinate 1,234,900 of JAYRCB010000343.1, forward strand.
AATAATATTTGTCTCTGCGTAAAGTATATACTGGTAAGAAGTAAGAAATACGTCCCAGTTATTACGCCACGTCAATTTCGATGTCAATGTTAATAACCTCCATTACTCAGATAACATGTATATTTTCTACGGATATTGGTGGTTAGCGACGTTAAGTTCCTTAGTGATTGCTATTTAAGAACAGGCCTCGGATCTTCCTCGATTTTTTCATGCTGTGGTCTCCGATGGGTGCTATTACGAATTGCGACGATGAAAAAATCGCAAGATAGGCTAAAGAAGAGTTCAGTGGGTTTTGAATAAATTGGTAGAGAATAAATGAATTTTAGCGCGACGGATAGGTGGGGACTGATTTTAACGGAAGTGGAAATTTCTTGAATGGTTACGAAAGCGCTTCTTGATGTCGGACGATATAGAATTGAGATAATAATGTTGCTCTGGACTTAGGCGAAAAAAAATCAATTTCAGCCAGATCCGTAGTCGAAGATTGTCTTTGTGATCAATCGATTTTTTCATCAAGAAGCGCCATTGTTCCAATATTTGAATTTGCGAAATGATAAGACTAAGAAGTGTGAGAGACGAATGAAAACAACATATCCACATTCATTACAGTCGCCTTTCAGATTGATTTAATATTTTCTATCGTATCGGTAACGTGGATGCTCTGTGATTGGAAAAAAACAACCGATCGAGCCCACTATTATTTTTGATTTTCGTGTGTGCGACAATTGTGATAAGATTTAGGCCAATTTGTGGATTAGAGTGAAGCGAGATGAACGGATTGAAGTTAAAATCGATGGTCGGTAAAGGTGATGTAATGAGAGGCGGAAAAGAAAAGAACGAAAAGATAAAATTGCAAAACACGATAACGTCAAGTCCCCTTTGTAATATTATCGACCTCTAAATCTACCTAATCATTAACGATATTAAACGAATCGTGTATCTACATAGCTATACCTACGCGTTTCGGAGTCATAAGAGTTTCGCTGTGGGTCAGCTCAACCCTTCGAACCTTTCACCTCATTGTAATTCTAATGGCTTTCAGTCTGGAATATTTTCAAAGCCAGACGAAGCGAACGAGAGAGGAAAGCGAAAAATAAGCCAAGAATTTGCATACATTTTCAAACAATACATCGTACTATCTCCAGATCCTCTTACATCCGCCATCAGCGACAATCTACAATTTATCATGTGCGTACGTACGAACACTTGTACTTTCGTACTGTCGATTACAACGTCGAACGAGTGATCAGCGAATACGGGATATATTGTATAACTATGGAAAGTCACTCTGGCTCTAATTGTCAGCCCGTTCGTTTGTTCTTTTCAGGGATATTTGCAATAAAAATTAATATGTATATGGCAATCGATTACTTGCAATTCTACAACCCAACTGAGCTTACGAGCTATCACACTTTGATACAGTTTCGTTTTGCTTTCACATTAGCACAACCAAGAGATACAATATATCCATTACATAGGTAAGTATAAATATAATCTATATCGTCGTAATACCCAACGAGCACCAGAAATGTAATATTTTTCAAAACTAATATACGACATACTTGTTATTAAATTTTGGAAAACAAAAGTTTTAATCATAATTTCACCACATGTTCCTTTTCACGAAGAAAGACAATGTGATCGAATATCAATATTAGTTCTCTATTTATTTATAATCTCGGCAATTACAATGTTATAATTTTCATAATCGTTTACGGCCATTATTTACATACATTTTTCTTTATTGTTATTAATCATCTGTTAACATTTATACTCGACAGCGTATACGTTTACGCACTATTATAATCTTGAAAACTAACAGCTACGTAACACTATTGGAAGGCTTTTCTTCACTGTCCTCCCTATATCCTCGCGTTTCGGGAAGAAAGCACGTGACAAACGAGTCTCGCAACAATTCCAATAATTAGGAATCGTTCTAAGGATTTTCTTTTTTATGGAACGCATCAAAGGCTATTAAGTGTTGCAGCTTCGCCTAGTCGAGTTATCTATTAAATAATTGTTGTACGGCTCGAAAAAAAAAGGAAATATCTGTAACAACCTTTAACCAGCATCCTTTATAGAAATTCCGAGAATTATTTTAATCAGAGCGATTGCTACGATCTTTCTGTAGGTAACACACTGTTTCTCTTAGGTTAGCAACATTTCTCATTTTACCCGTAATTCGAGTCACCGCAATCAATGTACATTCCATTTGACACAATGAATTTGTTTGTGACACTTGTAAAAATTCTATCAAACTCTCAGGACGATTCATAACATTTAATGATTTTTTCTTCTTATTATTTCATCCGATTTTACATCGATTTACATCAATTTTATGAGTGACTTGTCATTTAAACACCGCGACTCTAATTATCGGGCTAATTACATGGCGTTCTGCAAAATCATTGATTTTAACGAATAACGTTAAAATCTAGCTGATGTTAAAATTAGCTTTGTTCCTGAATTCATTTTCCATTCTTAATATTTTTATTTTACATTTTTTTTCGGAACGAGTATTATCTTCGTTAACGTGCCGATCTTAAAATTGTTAATTGAACATTTGAAAGCGCCTACAGCCATTAACATTTATAAAATATTTTATACCTGCTACTAAGCGTAAACGGTTATTGATATACCACGTTAAAAAAAATCGCAAAGAATATACGTCAAATAATGTTGATTTTTTTAAACTGATAAATTTCTTAATGCGTAAGCACTATATTATGAAATACAAAAGACGTTCGTTAATACTACTTCACTCGATCGCATCTTTTGAGTACAGCGATTTTTTTTGTAGTTTTTTTCTTTTTTTAATAAGTTTTGCGCGCTACGTTCGAAAGCATTATCTTTCGCTTACGTTTATCGAAATTGAGGGAAAAAATACAAAAGTTTCATAAAAGATACAATTTCTTCGAATTCGCACAAAGACCTCCTCCTTTAATCAACTTCAATTAGTCGAAGGACTAACACAGGATATAGAGAAGAAAAAAACTGAATTTGAATATTGTTATATATCGATAATTATTTTTGCGTCGATTGATCTAGATGACTGATCCTTGGTATAGGAAGAAGTGTGTGTATGTATATATATATATATATGTATATATAGGACAATTGATCGATCAGATTCACACTACAAGTTTGTTAAAAAGAATTTTGGTATTTGGTCCGAGTATCACAAGGTACCAATAGATATTTCATTGATATACTGATCATCCACTAAAGTGTGACTCCCATTAGCTTTTTGCTGGTTTTCTCAAAAAGAAAAAAGAAAAAATCCTACGTATGACTTACGCATAGCGCACATTTTCTCTTAATATAATATAAACATGAAATTCGTACGAAATATGTTTTCTAGTCGTTACACCATATCGATATCCTTTGAATACCTCCAAACGATCGAAAACAAAATTACGAAAAGCGATACTTTTCTTTCTCGACTTAATCAATCATCTACATCATCCAATTTCACCTAAGAACTTAAATCATTAGGTTTCCCGCATTTACGCATACGCTTCGTTTTGTTGTTAATAGCAATCTTATCATTCTGGTGTTATCAGTATCATTTTTGTCCCAATATAATAAAATTTTACCGTTCGAGGCCGTCGGAATTACAAATACTTTCGAGTGTCACATGAGATCTGAAATTTTTGTGAAGAAGAAAAAAACTTCGTGTACCACGGACGACCAGTCGATGTGAATTAGATAATTGTAAAACAAAAATTTCTTCGTTATTCAATCTGAACAGATATCTCAGTCTACGTAGATAGATCTTTACCTATTAGTTGCCGATACTCTTGTAATAAAATTTTCAAAAATTTTTATTAATCAAGTTAATCTCGAGCGAAAGTCCTCTACGGATACACAACCTTGCTTTATCCACATATGATTTATAAACATAATTTGATACAAGTAAAAGGCGGTGAGTGTTAACAAAATAAAATTGAGATAAAATGAATCATAAAACAATTATAAATTGAAGGGTAGATATTCTTGTGCGTACTAACTACAAAATTTCCTTGAAGGATTCTTTTTGATCTTGTTATGCAACTTCCGGATGATTTACTTTTCTTCGTGTATTTATAGTCTAACTTTCACAGCTGCTTGCGATATACCGAAAATCCACCACCACATCCCGAACAACCGACTATTCTTGATCCAGACTGAACATTATTTTTGGCTTTGTCGACATTCCCTCTATTGAAGAATATGAAGAACAAATTAGATATCTTTTTTATACTTAACGTAATGACAAAGAAAAACAATATCGTGAGAATCCATTAATTGCGATATCTAAAGTAGCTGCCATCGATGATAATACTATAATTCAAAAAATACTATAGGCCCATGTGAAACAGTTGCACAATTTTCGCATGAAATTCGTGTAAATAAAAAATAATAATCGTGGAAACATCGGGATCAAGTTCACGTAAAACTTTGTATATCGAATTTGTTGTACGTAGATGTCTCGTTAATTATTATCAACGCGAAAGGAACGTTCTAATATCTAGCATCCGGATTTGACCGTGTACGGGATCTACCGAGCATAAGGAGGAATATAAATTGTTTATAAACAAAAGTAGGATTAATTAAATTAGTCATTTAATTACGTAAAATTAGGTGCGTGAAATGTTTCTCGAGTAAATTTTTCGAAAGGAAAAAAAATGTCGTCCCTCTCGAAATTGAGATTTACGTGAGTTAAGATTAAATAGACTTTTTATACCAAACTGATACAAAGGTAAAACGCAATGAGATTTAACGGCGTGGAGTGAAGAAACGTTTATCTAAAAAATATACTATTGAATAGAAAATGATTTCTGATAAACTAAAAAGAATCACAGAAATTGTATTATTCGCGTATTACGTTGCTCTAATTATTGCTGTCTGTTAATATATTACTTTTATATGAATGAACAACGTCAATAGACTTTATAGCACGATTTAATTGTAAAGTTTATACGCTGTTTCAAAATAATCAAAATCTACTGCTCACAATTAGTTCTAAAGACTTTACGAGAATATAGAAATTAAAAACTTTGTATTTATAGTTTCTCATGAGTCTGTACAATGACTGTTAAAAATTTTATTTTATTTTAATGATATCAGCGAGGCCTATTATGCTTTTATGAATGCTAACGACCAAACGATTCCATCTATACTAATTAAATAAGACGGTACGTTATGGATCGTCTAAGAGCGAAATATATTTTCCAGGGGTAATCTGCTTAGGGTTTTCAATGAAAACGAGTCCCCTAGATATTTTACTGGTAGATCGACTACAATGTAGGAAGAGGACTTAACTAACAGGAGTGATAATCAAGATAAGAATTGCTAGAAACGATACAGATATTCAATAACGAATGATACAGGTAAAACAAAAGAAAGATCGAAGCATGAATGTATGTATAAATATGTTTATCTATTTGACTCTTCATCGTAAGTGATAAATTAATGAATTTCACTTTTATGCGTAAGCTATGCATCTTCTCCAAAATGCAATAATAAATCTGTTAATGGACTGCCTACAACAGCTGGTGTATAAGTTGTGGATTACTTCGACGTGTTATCTCTCTTTATACTTTTAGTATTCTGTAATTTAAAAAAAACTACTTTGAAAAAATGTATAACAATGATCGTATGGACATACTGCGCGCTACGTTTCACTTCCTTTGAAATTTTAAAATACACCAATAAGTGTATTGCTTAGACGTAAAACCGGCTGACACATGAATATATATATATTTTGAATCGACATTTCGCACCTTTTCCGCTTCATAAAGAAAGGATTTAGATAGAAACAAAATAAGTGAAAATACAAAAAATCCCACTGGGTATTTTAAGAACGCCTGATTATAATCAAAGAAAAAAAGGATTCTAGCTGGAACGTTTAAGTTGGTACCCTTTCATATGTATCCAAAATGTATCTATTCACATTACAAATCAATAATTAATGATCACTTACGAATATTTATAATCGATCAAGCTCATTAAAAATTTAAATCCATCCCATTATCTTCCTCCCAGATTAGGCACGTAAGGCCGTATAATTGCTTCGTAACACCACGCGTTACATAATGGAATATAATTTTAAAAAGAAATTCAATAATACATACACTTCTTTAAGAAATCATATCGCATCCCTCAATGGAACAAAGTCGTATCATCGATACCTTTTCACAGCACTAATACAGATCTTCACTGACCTCGATAATAAAGTCACTGAAACGTGCCGATCGATCGAATCAAAAATAGAAGAAAGAAAAACCATACAAATTTCCCCCTCTATGGACGATTTCTGTTTTCCTCAGCTATTTCGAGTAACTAATCTGACTTCAATTCGGAATCACGCACGCTATCACAGGATGGCACGCACTTGGCACGAGTCTTTGAATTTTCTCCCTCATCGTCATTATTATCCTCATTGTTTAAGTCCACCTCGTCCTCATCTTCATCCTCATCCTCGTCCTCGTCACTCTCTTCTAAAAGCTTCTTTCGCGCTAATTGAACAGCCTGCCATTCCTGATAGTGACCCTTTCTCTTGGCCTCGAAAGCTTTTCTTTTTTCTACATCAGAAATAAGTTTATTTAAATATAACACAAAATAAAAGGTATAAACTATGAGTAAGATAAAGAAATATATATATATATATACACACACATATGATAGCACAACTGACCTCTTTCTTCAGGCGTCTCCTCGTCCTCTTCGTCGCTCGATTCTTCAAATATTTTCGGTTTATTACTCTTGGCCAACCTTGTGTAAATAAATGTCAGTAGTATCTTAACTGATTGCCAATATTTTTATAATGGTATCATTATACGGAATGCATAAATGACTTACTTCGAGGCAATGGTGGTCGAGTCTAATTGATCCTGTTTATTTTCAACGCCATCGTAATTATATGGCGTTTTCGGTTCATCAATTTTCATGTGGCCATAATCCTTATCTGGTGGATGAAGAGTGGCTATAATGTTCATCTCGTCCCATTTAGTTTCCTTATTTGGTCTGCGGTACATTTAATGGAAATCAATCTTTACCCACCCTATATAAATCTGTGTAATCTTATACAGGTATGAATAAAGGTGTGAGAGGTCACAGATAAGTTTGCAACCACACAAGCATGTATAATTCATAAATATAGTCGATCAACGAGTTCAACTTGTTCTTTTGACAGATTGAAAACAATGGGCTTCAAAGAAATCACAGAAGTATATATTGATATTGAGGAATAAAGTATCAGTGAAAAATCTTGCGCCTGCATAATGTGTAATAAAAATATTATGCACTGCCATGTGTGATTTGCTGAGGTTGCATTGTTTGCAAAATGTCAAAAAATCACATTGAACTCGTGGACAGACTGTATCTCCAAATGCAATCTGCACATAAAGCAAATGATAATGGTCGATAATATAGAATAGACTTATTAAAGTAGAATGGAAAATACGATTGTATATAATTTTATTGACATAAATCGTTTGACGGAAGGGAAAAGGAAACATGATAAATATCTCCAATACTAAAATGCATCAGGAAATATATTTAAATACAAAGAATGAATTTTATAAAGAATACAAAAAATCGAATGCATAATCGGACTTCGGGTATTATTGTATATTTTCGCAAAAATTCGACACTTGTAATCTTTTAGAATATTCGAAAATAAGTTTGGCACGCATGCATCACAAGTAATTACATCAAATTTGGTTAATAAATTATGGTTGCTTTGATATGATGATGATTTATCACAAACTAAACAAATGTCATACTTGTTTAATTAGATAAACTACTTGCAATTTTGTGCATTCTCTGAACTAAAATATCCTCCGATATTTCAATATGAAGAGATTCCACTTTTTGGTCTGAACTATCGTAACCACAAATCCAATCATGTAGTTCCTATCCCTGTACAACCTGTCAATATCTATCAACTCCACGCAACGTAAACACACAAGCTGTTATGGTTTGTCGTTATCGGAGGCTGGCGTAGCCGCTAATACGTTTCCCTAGATACATAAAATGAGCATACACGTATATTTATTATGTACTCTGATTTGCGCCAGGCAATGTAAACAGAAATATGATGAGAATGGTTTGCAATAGCACAAGGAAGTATCTTTTTGAAAATCATCTTTATGATTACTATAGAAACGTATAGATGTATGGATGACTGTGCCTTAAAAACATGGAACAATTACAAGATAAAATGTTTTTAATATTCATTGCCACATTACTAATAAATATGTAAACAGGTGATTCGCACAAGAATCGTGAAATACTTTCCACTAGAGACAACTATGGCAAAACAGCTTGCGCCTGCATTTTCTTTCATTCATAAATTGACATCGTCTCCACTTTGCGCAGGCTGGTCCCATTTAACTTCTATTAGTGTGACACTTTTATTCTTGTGCAATATAATCTCTTGGTTGGTGATTGTCTATAGTGAAGATTATGAGCCAAATTCAAAAATGATACTTTATCATAATGTATTCTAGGTAGTTACAATAAGCAAGCAAATAATTTTTTATGTAATCTATGCAGAATATGTTCATGAAAAAATTGAGTTGTGTTAATTGTGTAATATGTAGTAAACTGAATGTAATAACAATTACTGATATCCAAATAAGCCATGTAACTTATGGATTTGTGGTTTGCAACAAGTTAAATGGTAATATAGCAATTACAACATCATTTTGTATATGAAAATTAAGAGTATTAGATTTATTTGAATACTTTCTATTTCACAAAATTGGTAATATACTCGTGTAAACCTAAATATAATAAAAATAGTAGGGATGGTGAATAAATATTTTTCTCTAAGGAAATATCTAATCCAATTGACCAAGGCCATTCTATTTTTAAGATATTTTTAAACATGGTGTGGAAAGGTTAAACCCAGATAAATTCTATGAAGAATTAAGACCAATACTATTAGAGATTAATTGACCTTTACCATTTTAATTAGCAATTAGTGATTCGATGAGCATGTATTGAATACTATTATACAAAGGTATGGATCGCAGTTGGTTAATATAATCTTTTTATGGACCAATAAAACAGGAAAAAATCATATCGTGATATTGATTGATGTGCATAAATAATCTGATCGTAACACAGATGTCTATAACACAATACCTTACAATTGTTCTTCTAATTATGGTAATTTCATTATAAATCAGTGGACAGACAATTATTTTATTATTCATATCTGCCCATATCCAATTAAGGAGCATGCAGTCACAGATTAAATTACCTAAATAACTATGAAATACTTCAAAGTTAAACCAGAACTCTGATGTAACGATGGTAAAAATCAAATGAAAACATTAATACTTTTATGCAATGTACCAAATGCTTTACCAAAATCATGAAAATAGAGAAAGCAAAATCGTATAAACTTATCTTATTCATTTTACAGTTAATAATCAAGCATTTTATTCATTTTGTGATGATTTTTAGGTTAGAATCATAATAATTTCGGAACAGAAGTTAGTAAGTCCTGTGATTGCTCACCTAGGCGCCTCTTGGTTGTCAAAACTACTGGATGTCTTTAAGATTCCTTTAGAAGGTCGCTTTCCCAAATTCTCAGCCATTTTTCATGTGTCTCTCGTCTGCATGCGGTTTTCAAACAATCACATTTGTCGTTTCAAATATATTCAGTCCATACACGTCGTAACCCTCCGTTTTACCACGCGAACGAAACACTGCGTTCACGCTAAATTTTCTGTCTCAAAAGGTGAGTAATCCTCTGCGCATAACCACTGCGCATTGGAATAATGGCGTCAATGAGGTTCAAATGCGGTAAAATGACACTAGCGTATCAATAAAGATCATATTAGGGGGCCCGTAATGAAATGTATTGTTTCTAATTTTAACAAAAAGCTAAAATTATGAATTTTTTTCCGGTCTTCCTAATATTACCCTCAAATATTACCGTTGGCTGCATATAACATGTCAATTGATAAAGTCGACCTGTAGGTACCCACAAGAATTTGATTCGCATCACACCATATCCCGTAAGATTCACGACATTGTTTGTAGCACACGACTGTTACATACAGTCCCAGGCATTAGTTAGTAAACGTTTGCGATTGATTCTCGGTACTGGAAAAATTCCATGGTCTAAAAGTCCTATTCGCGACTTATTATTAGCTCATCAGTAACGACTGAGCACAGTTTATCCGGATTACAGTCTAATATCAATCACCGGCGTACGATTGAACACCAACTATCGACCAATGGTACAACGCGTCTACAGAGACCTTATTGTCAAAATTAACAGTTAGTTGAGGCAGCTGGTACTTTTATAACTTCGATAACACTGGGTTCAGTCGCTTCGGAGCTATAATTCGATCTGCGGGTGTTCGTAATATCCGATGGTGAGTCCTTGTTTATATGAAACCAAATTTTGTAGGATGTCTTGTCTATTTATCTCTTTTTTGAACATACGTGTGTCTTATATAACTTTGCTAAATTGATTGAACAACTCAACCGACTGTAAGCGCAATCGGTAATTTATCAACACAGAACTGCATTCATTTTTGTTATCGACTAATCTTGAACGTTTTCGTACAAAATATTGAATATCAATGACTTGGTCGATGTCGTGCATTTTGTAAGTCAGAAACAAAATTGTAGTACAAGTCAATCAGCGAAGGCTTAGTTCTTATCAATTATTACAGAAGAACGGTAAAGTTGTATGGATTTTCGTTTAACTTAAAAATTGTTCAGAAGTGGAATAATTAATACAATTGACTAGGTTAGTGTCTTTAATAAATAAGGTAGGAATATGCATGCCTTCCAAAGACGCCAGCTGTTACATTTCGTATGCTAATAGTTGTCAGATAGTCATTCTATAATATTCTCATACCATTATTTTTCTTTACAATTTCACAAACTACTACGTGCTTTTTCTTACAGAAAATTGCATCCCAAAATGTGACAACCCCTTGATCGATTTACACAACTTCATTGAAGTGTTACGGTAACATTTACGAAGTGAATTTCAGGAGATCGATCTGTTTATAACGAGTCTCATGGGAATCTGTAGGATTGGCAATCGTTCGTTCCCCTCGTGTTTCCATTGATCTTAAATTTTCACTTTTTTAACATTTTCTCCTCTTTATCGAGTTTGAAATAACTCGTTCTCGACATTTCACTCAACCAACGGAGAACATTAGGATGCACGATAAAAGATTTCAAATCGAAATATAAAAAATCTGCGAAACATATAAATTCTAGATATTGTCAAATTCTGTGTCATATACATATATATACCCCCACTACTCTCACAGAAGTGGCGCACTAACATTATCAGAATTTATGAGTTATGCGTTTTCACAGAATCACGCGTTAGCAATATCAGAATTTCAAGCGTTAAGCATTTTCGTGAGGCATCATTTTTCCTGAAATACGACCTAATAAACATCCTAATGTTAAAACATGCTAGCTCGGAGGAAGGAAATACACTTGCATAACACCAGTATCTTTGGACAATTATAAGCTGATGGATTAAGTAGAGTCGATGTTTCATGGTAATCTTGAATTATGTTAGGCTTAAGCTTAGATCCGGTCCCCCTGAATATAATGGCGATGCTGTTAATAATGTCGTCAAGTCGAGCCAGTTGATTTACCACTAAAGTACTCGCTGGCATCGTCTTCAGATATATTTGTGTTTCAGTGACAGGATATATAATTACAAATGTGATATATAAACGTATACAATGGAGTAATCTGAATATTATATTCTAAGCTTAGCAAATGTCCCTACCTAGAAATTTCACGCTTTTGAAACTGTACCTATAGAAAATTTCAAGCGGAAAGATTAAACGGTGTACATATTTGGTTAATTGAATTAATTACTGTAGCAGTGCTTATCGTGCTATCTACTTTGAATTTAGACAGTACGCCATACCTGTAGGTTGTGTAGGGTAAAATTTGACAGGCTAATTGTGCTGTAAATTCTTATAAATATTTATTTTAATATTAATTTTTCCTTTCAGAATTTTAAGTGGACTTTTAGGTGATATTTTTTTACTAGCCAGAAGCTGAGTTTAATTTCTTAACTTATCGTGGCCGAAGACTGTTTCCGCTTAAAAGATGCGAGAATTCGACAAGAATTTTAATTATTAGGGAAATTATGGTATATTTAATAAGAGTTATGATGTGAGGAGGGGGTGTAAGCTTTTATTTTTGGATTTGGATTTTTGTACTTCTACTGGGTATATGTAGTCATATGTAGTCCTTATGCGTCTTGACGTCCGTTAGGGAATTGACTTACCGCAATTATGTGTAACAGCTGACGGCAAAGTTTCAGGGAAAATTGCTAATTTCGCGAAACTTTAAACGCCTGACAAACTTTCCTTTCTCGCAATTTTAGCTTTTATTATTAAAGGCAATAAGTTTTAATTACCTGAATTAACAAATGAGGAAGGTTCATTCGGACTGTGTTAATCTCATAGTGTCACTATACTTTTTACGGTTTGCACGTTGGCTGATATAATAATTAATCCCTGTTCTTTTTTTATTGTTGATGTCGTTCGTTACTGTCACTCGTTAGAGAAAATTGTGACGTTGTCATTGACTTCGGTGAAATAAAGCAAAAATAAGTTTTTACATTTTGTAATGATTTTTTGGTGAGACTAGAGGATTATTGTATTTTCCAACTGAGATATCAAAGTCGTTTTTTTCCTTATAATTGACATGTATCAATATTAGATGTAAAAAAATGTCACTGTCACGTTTCACGCTCGCGTTTTTTTATAGCTTGAATTTCTATATCATAATAGGTGAAAAAACTGACAGCGAAGAACGTGACCGTTGGCCAACGTTTTTATGTCTCTCTCAGTAAGAGATGTAAATTTAATGGTCGTTCCCTTCTCCGTCGTGGAATCATCCCTTCAAAATTTAATATCCACTAAATCGCAAGGGACGCCAAACGAATGTGCACGTATAAGGTCGGTCGATTGTCCCAATTCTAGACGGAAATCGATAGCAGCCCCAGAAAATTTATTTTAAATGTGGGTAGTGATGCGGTCGTACTTGTCATTAAAAACTCTACGGAATTGTCAATATCTTGACGTACAGTAAAAAGAAGACTAGTGAATTTTAAAATAATTAAAAGAAACAATCTAAATTTTGCATATAAATGAAACAAGAGTCATTTTGAATTTCGTAAATTATTCATATTTATTTAATTCACCAATCTAGATTGCATAATATTATTAAAAATTCTACTTGTCTTCTATTGGTTCACTCCATGACGTCAAATCGAAAAACGTAACATCTGCAAATGAAATTGTATTTTATACAATAGCTGGAGAAGATACTCTTCCTTACATCTTGCCATTTTATGGGCGAGTGCCCGCTGCTAACTCAAATACTTAAACCAAAATGTAGAAAAATCCCAGCACGTTTCTCCTCATATTTTATCTCGTCCTCTAATAAGCTGTGCCAATTTAACAATGTCCACAGGCATTCTGGCTGAAAATATTTGAAGAATAATTAAAGAAGATATTAAAAGTTTCCAGAGGTGACATTCTTCTGGCATTCTTTATTACACGATTTAAAACAGCAAGCCTGCTTCCGCTTTTGCTGTACTGCGATACTAGTGAAATATTGGCTTGTACAAGGACATTGGAAATGTATACGGTCATCATTCACATCGTTTCACGTGGAAGGCCGATACATGAATTTCAGTAAAGAAAGGTACATTGAGATTTACATATATATCACCTTTGTTTAATTATAAATATTTAAACTGATCAACCCTTATTCTTCGCAGTTACTAACAATAAGGATGCACATCCCACTACAGAGGCAATCTCTAATTGGAATGCGTGTTCAACATTCCCCAATCCTCGGAGTAATTCCTACATGCGTACAGATGCGATCAGTAATATTATTGTTATAACAGATAAATATTCGTACGTGACGTAATAATACCACAAGCACAGTCAATCGTCTATAATGTGCTCTGGATTATTAATACTTTACTAACACGAAGAATGAATTAATACGTTTACCTGAATTATGGAAACAAATTTTGTCATCTAAGTAGATATCATTTACACGAGCTTCTGTACAAAGTAGACACAATGTGGTAATTCGATGGAATCATGCTGTGTTTTATCCGAGCCCTTTTTACAATGGCAGTATAGTAGCATTATTTCCAAATGCGAATGGAAACGAGGGATGGCTTTGTTTTCTACGATATTGCAGAGTCTCCCTTCTCATTTCCCTGATATAGGTTTAACGTAGGACGTGTGTTTGAATTAATGTCTCGAAATGGCGGTAGGCTTTCACCATGAAATTACCTTAAGAAATGATACAACTAACAATTACGTGCATCATGGTTCACGGAAATGAAAGTACGAGTTGTAGCAGGGTTTTTGGGTCGAAGGACGAAGCAATAGTACCAAATCGTCGGTAATAAAGAGAACTCGTTATTCTCTTTTGATTTATCCTGCTATAACGATTACTCACGCACTTCTTTGCTCATTGCGAAACCAGAGACAGTGTCGCGATAAAATTAACGCTGGGTCCTGGTAGGATAATTATCAGGGGTCGGTGATAAAACGTGTCAAAAGTTTTATCATTCACGGCGAACTTTCGGTATTACGAGTTTTTTATATTCTTTTATGGATCGATATAATAATCAAATACGTTTCTTAAGAATTTTTCTATTCGCTCTACGGTGACTTGGTTTCTTATTGATTCTTGAGAACGAGGGCTCTCTTTATCGTTTGGCGGTTCTTTACGTGGTTTTCAGTTTCTTTTGAAATGGTAAACCCAAAGGGAGCTTTTATACGTGCTATAGAACTAATGGCTCTTCCAATCCCATAGATTTCTCTATGCCTCGTTTGTAGCTATGAAATAGCAAATAACAATCGGTAGCGTCGTGTAGGATTGAAATGGAGATATGGATTGCTTTGAAATTGCTTTATTTTTTTTCAGGGAGTTTCTATAGCCAGAAAAAATCACTAGGGTGATATTGCGTGCCGCACGATAATGTGAGAATCTTTTATGAGGTTCGGAATACTGTATCCATGAACAGGAAGAGGAGGAGGAGTTGGTATTACTATTACTGGTGCTGCTGTATGGTACAAGAGATAAATGTGCCAGTCAGATTGAAAATATGAGTAGTAGCAATGGCAATGGCAAACATCATAAATAATCGTTCCAAACAATTACCATGTGGAAAATCTTCTGGTAGGTATGTCGAGTCGGGTAGATATACCTTGACTTGATGCGTTTACCTTGATTTAGTCAACTTTTTTATTTTATATGTATTCATTTGATTACATTAATAATGACAGGACACTTGAATGAAGTTATGACACTGTTTACCTCTGTTGAAAGCACCTTTGGGTAGTTTACACGAAAATTGATGGCAATGAGAGGATGACGTGAAAATTGGAGATTATGGCATGAACGAGAGCGAATATAAGAAACTTTCTCATTCTGATCTTCTCTCTCCTATTGTAACAAATTTTCTTTCTCTAGACTGCTACGTTTTATGCAAATTATAAGAATTTTTTTGTAAAGCGTTGATCTCGAGCAAGGTGAACTTAAATCCACGAAGTTGCCACGTGCCGTCGTAGAATCAGGGACGTCGACCTCATTTGGTCCTCGTTCGCTAAAGGATTATTACGCCTGAATTCATTCAGGGATCAAATGGCATCGATCAATCACCACTTCTTTTTTATCATCCACTTTTTCATACTAACCCTTGGTGACACAGTAAAACTCAACCTTTGCGAATTTCGAGTCGGTAAAGGACGCAATGGGATGCTTGATTGTATCGATTAGGTTCATAATTTCTAATCAACCCTTGATCGAATCATTATAAGATCCTAATTCAATGTACACAAAAGAGATGTGCTTGACAGGTCTCTTCTATTGTCTGATTCTAAATCAATTAATATAATCATATCAATATAGTCCTTAATATCAAGAAATTATATTCGTCAACGAAATGCTCTTATGACTTTTCTAAATTAATCTATGTTATCCTAATTTTCTCGATTACTTATAGAATGAAGAAAGTGACTGGAATGTTTTTCGTTCACACTGAAATATGCACACCCTCTGTACCTAATCAATGGATTGGACGGTTTCAAGGTTGAAAGTTTCAATGATTTAGAATTCCATGGTAGAAGGGGTTGGTATATGTATAGTATAATTAGCTTACACTATCAGAGAGAGAAAAATGGTGTATGCAATATAATATAGTGCTCAATTTTTGTTTTCCTTTTACAGGAGCAGCAATCGCTATTACCTACAAGAAATTGCTGATTATTAGCGTCCTAGCCAATTTCCGCTTCTGACATCTAACCACATAAAATGACCCCAATTTACCACTGATTGGCAGCCGATACCTTTTATTGGCATACATATCTTGGCTAAACAATATGCTCTCATCTTCGATCTCCTGATTTCTCAGTCGGCAAATAAACCCACCCTTATATGGTTCTGCGCTGTATGCGTATAGAGCCAGTGGTGTTTTCTGTTTGCTATGGGAAAATATTGGCTCATTGTAAGCTTCCACTTTTCTCTACAATCGAGCACTAGCCTATTCCACGTTGCCACCTTTTAGGTCCTTACGACCCTGCTACCCTTACGAGCCTTTTCAAACCTCGCTAATTTCATAAACATTGGCCTTCAAATTAGCTAGCGATACATTATTCACTGGGACTGAATATTTTCGAAGTGTTTGACAATTTTGACTGTCTCGAAATTTTCTGTGTACTGTGAAGATTGCATAATTAAACCGTACTTGGATATTATTTATCCCTTTTTCTTTAAATTAAGGTAGGAGTATCGTTGCATCGAAATCAAATGACAGACGTTTTATAAACGAGTTAAAACGAAAACATAAAAAACATTCCGTAAAGGTAAAAATAATTTGACTAATTATGTAATGCGATGAACGTATATAGGTGTGATAATTATATTATCTTAATTTAAACAGCAATTTAAGCAATTTTTTAGCAATTTTGCTAACGATGCTATCTAACCGCTAAATATGTGACAATCGATGTGTAAAGTGAGCAGCATTCCCATAAACCGCCGTGTTAAATATTATCGGAAAATACATCGGTCAGCGCTCACGTGCTTTCACTATAGCAAAATTGTGGACTTAATCTTGTAAATAGATCAGGACTTTGATATTTATTTTATAGTTGGTACAACGATACTTCTACCTTAACTGTTATCTATACTAAGTTTCCAAAATACTCATTAATTTTTTATAGTTGAATAAAGTTTTTTTACATAAATGCCATACCAAATTGATAATAAG
This sequence comes from Trachelus stipa, assembly GCA_036026315.1. Classification (NCBI taxonomy): domain Eukaryota; kingdom Metazoa; phylum Arthropoda; class Insecta; order Hymenoptera; family Cephidae; genus Trachelus; species Trachelus stipa. Next base: position 1,252,202 of record JAYRCB010000343.1, read on the forward strand.
TAGTATATATAAGGTATACAATAGCCATTGTATTCAGTATATTTTATTATATTTGACAAAATCAACATTATACTTACCCTTGCATTTTTAATTTATAATACCGCAAACGTTTTTTTTCCATGATCTCCATGAAACAGTCTCCAAGATCTTGATATCATTATTTTCGGTCTAGTGCACTAAGTGAAAAGGGAAATACCAGGCCAGAAAGTAATTCTGAGAGGAAGCAAATTTACGTCTTAATTTCCTTTTTATTCTGTCAACGTACTTGGCCATCGCAATACGCAATAATAAAAAATACCATTTCCCTCGCTCTCGTTGACGCAACTATTTTATCATTTTTACGTGTTTCTTTTTCTTCTATTAACTTAATTTTATCATTTGTCTAATGCTGTTTAACCTCATGTACTCTACGCCCGTTATCTACGACAGCAGTTTAGCGTCAAGTTTTCCATCTAACTAATGCATAGGCCTTGCACGAGTTGCAACGCTAAATTTTTTCTCAGGCGAATAACGAGATTCTTGTGACACGTCAGACTTTGTGCGTGCTTTAAGCACGTTTTTTTCTCACTAGGTCGTTCATTACATATTTGTCATGGGAAAAATTTACGACTGCTTATTTAATTTTTGGGATTGTCGAATTCAGCGTATTTTACTGATCGAGGGTATGTTTGTCCTCCGTGTCAAAATCTGAAATACATAATTACGAAGAATTTGATTAGGTGCCTTTTTTTTACAGTAAACAGTTGCGGAGCGTGCATTCGTTATTTTTATTTTATTTAACATTATTGTGGTTTATGTCGAAAAAGTCAATTACATGTTATACTGGTACCGGATGAAGTAATAAAAAAATTTCAGATTTTGATTAGGATTATTATTATTGATTATACCTATATCAAACGGAAGCCCAATGTTAAATATCGCCTAACGTTACAAATGCGATACGCAATGTAAAAATAGTAAAATTATATCGTACGAAACTTATAAAGACGTCTTGAAAAAAAATAAAACTGATTAATCCTCAGTTTTTAGATAAATCGTAAATTGATAAGAAACGATCTTCAATATTTTTGTGAAATTCGATGCTGCGATCAAATAATATAACTTTGCAATATTTAGCTGTGAATTTCGACTGAATTTTCGATTCAGACGCGGCGTCAGCGTCCGCGTTGAAAACGCGTCCGATTTCATTGAGCCATTGTTATTCAGACATCGAGTGTAACGCTCTGAATAGAACGAGAGAGACTGGCGTGAAATTTTATAATAAAACAATAGAGAACAGATTAAATAATGGGAATAAAAGTTTGAATGGTAAACGTGCTTCTAAGGAGAATAGGATTAAAGGGTGTTTTCTCTGTCACATGACACAGAAAACCCAGACATTTTCCAAAATGGTGGAACAGTGAATAAAATATCTAGGAGAAAAAACTGATATAAAAGAAAAAATTGGCCTTAACATACTCGGGTTCCATAAGAGCTTGAAATACGATTCCTTTTTTTTTTATAATAGCTCAGCGCGGTTTCTATACTGGCGTATATTTTGCTTGACAATAGCTTATTGAGATTAATCGTCATACACGGTACATATATATATATCATACATATGCATAAACATGTATTTTGTATACTTAGAAAAACAATGAGTACTATCGTGAACGATATATTAATTATTTACAATTTTTGGAATTATTGCTATAATACATTTTTTACACGTCTCGGATGACGGCACGTCGTAAATTTTTTAACGTAGACCATTTGGCCCGAGACTAATATTACACTCTGTACAATCCTTTTGCTTGTTATACTAATTTAATTATTATCATCATACACATTTAGCATCGCAAAGTATCTCTATTGTACATCTAATCAGCGCACACTAATTTTATTATTTAATTACGTGTCCTATACAATTCACAAACGTATTTACAGCGTCAAACGCTTTCCCTTGAAATAGGTAAAGCGTCGCAATTAATCACATTTTATATTACGTGTATTAATATATTTATTCGATTCGGCAAGCTACTGCTATTCGTTGTGATCCAAGTGTATAAATCAATCGTATCCCATATTAATATACTCTCAGGAGCTTCATCACGGAAAGCCGATCGACGAGTACGGTATATTACTGTAGGATTTATTTTTGTGCAAGAAATTCGGTTTTTTGAATTTCATTGAAATTATATTTAATTCAATGAGGGATATAAAAAGAAGCATAACGTGTGTGTATACAGGTATATGCCAGTGAGTGATTAACTGACAGAGCGAATTGATACACACGAAAGGACCCTAAGCAGGAACAATTTTCATAGGGCTTAATTAACTTTTCCCTAATAAATCATTCAACCGTCACAATTGCGTCTGGGTTGCCCAGAAGTGATCGATTTCTGTTTAAACCAAGTACACGTGGCAGCGACGACCCTCGACCTTCTTTTCGAGATTTGGTCAATTTACAATTCGTCAATCCTTTCGATATATAAAGGACTGTGAACGAACCAATGAATTTTCAGATCTACTTTCGCTGAACATCCCTTTTCCATTATTTCAACCGGGAACCAGTGATAGTCTGGATGATCGATCCAGAGTTCCTGAACGCCCCCTTTGCAACCCCTCAATTCTTTTGTCACAATCCATCCCTGACTCTCTCCGTGCGATATCTTTTCTCCCTTCATCCTGTTCCTTATTTTGATTCATCCCTTGATCTCTTCGCTGACCTACGACACTTGGCAAAACATGGAAATTTTGTTTTCCAGAATCCTTGGCTCTCCACGCTCGCTCTTACCACGTTATCCGGCTAGACGAATTGCGAGGGGATCTTCCAGCAACTGGAGCAGCAAGGCAGGGCGCTCTTGAGGGTGTCTTTGAAGGCGTCGCGAAAATCACGATTGAAGTATGCATAAATCAAGGGATTTAATGCACTATTGAAGTAGCCTATCCAGAAGAGCAAAGAGATGACGGCGTCGGGAGACGTGCACGTGTCGCCGCATAGGGAGGTCGTGAGATACCTGAAATTATAAGAAAGTAATTATTAACGAGTCATTGAGGATCAGACGTACCTGGTCGCAGCTTCTAAAATCAATTTTCGTCAAAAAAATGAAAAAATGTTAATACATAAAATAATATCTTAGCCTATAAAAATAAAAAGTCCTTTCTCATCGTGTCGTGCACGACGACGCCCGATGCGTCCTTTATCACACAATTTCGAAATTACAAAGGAGTACCGGTGACTCGTTTTTGTCTCTATTTAATTCGATTAAATTATTACGTAGGTATAGGGAACGAGGAGACTTTGTCAGGCACGTGGATATCCGTTCGTGATGTGTATTAGGTCGACATACGAGCGTCGGTACAGGGGAGAACTGTTTTATCCACCGTGAAAAAAGTTCCACATATTGTACGCTAAAAGTAACTTACTACCCAAAAGGGACCGTATTACCATTTTTATGTAGATTAAATCCAGGCATTCCGGTATTTACGAGTCATTCTCTGTGATCCGCCGTTATATCGCGTCGCCAAAGAAAATAACAGTTTTTAAGAGGGACAATGGATGCTGCCAGGCACAGATTTACATTTAGATGACTGAGGATTTTCGCTTCCCAAACTATTAATATCCTTCCACACACGTCGTATTCACATAATCACACGTGCATAATCAGAACACGGTGGAGGGTCTCCCCAGAGGATCGTGGACCGGTGGCTGTGAGTTAACGTGTAAGCCTGGCATACTGGGGGATACGGGAATTAGCAAAACGTTCAAAACTGTCACGGCATACGGCTGCATATTTGTTAAAATTATTACCCACGGGACCGAAGCGTCGCGACGCTTCCGTATCGACGATAGAAATGACTGTAGTGAATAGTGCTTGATATATGCGAAAAAGGAATAACGTGAACGTCAATCGCAGGAGAAAATACTCGAGATCATTGATAAAGAGGAAATATCTTTTATTCCTTTTGTCCTTGGTAACGTCTGCAATCATTTCCATTATCTCAAACAAAGAGAGCCATTATTCCGTGCCGTACAATCCGTTAGACTGATGTAAATCAGGTGCGATCAAAGATTCTAGAACGATATCATTAATTCTTGAAGTCATTCTTGGTCTCAATTTCTGGGTTAATTGTTTACCCACATGTGCCATCTTGCGTTTACATTTAATTCTAGGGATATTTTTTTATCCTTACTATTGTACCGTATCAGAAGTAATAATTGAGATTGTATACGCAGGGAATTTTATATTTATAAGAAATTGTATGAATATTACAAAATTATCGAGCGCACATACCATTACCGAAAATGTATGAGGTAATTAAACATTAATGATGTTTGCGATAATCAGTTTCTGTGGCTAAATCACTTTCAATTTCCACGAAAATATTTGCTAGGTTTGAATTTTCGTGAATGATTGAAGGATCGATTAATCGACCGGATGTTGCGTTAAGAAAGGTTCCTGTCAGTTTGCTATCGTTTGCTTCAGTAATATCGCCCTAAACGTCATTATCTGGTAGTATACGGTTACCTGTTATCAGATCAGGATATGTTGAATTCCTGATGGAAATTTTCGGAATTTCAGAACTGTTACTCACCATAAAAAAAAGGGTAGCCAACAGAGTAGAAATGCGCCCATAATGATTCCTAAAGTTCTCGCAGCTTTGTGTTCAGCTCGCCAACTTTTTGTCTGTTGACGTATCGTCGTGCCTGAAACAAAAAAAAATAAAAATTTTTAATTATACTAACATTCGAATAAAAATGACAATTTGGATTAAAATATTACTTCGGAATATCTTATGGCACTACGAAATTCCAATGGGGGTAATAAATTTAAAGATTTAGGATTTTTCAGGGTACCGTGGTCACGATGTTTGCCTCAGGGTTTATATCTTCCACGGGACAATCTGCGGATAACATCGGCTACGGTCAAGGACGTCGCAATATCAAAGTTCGAGGACAATCATGCGAATGGTTGGTTTATGGATTTGTTTCGAGCCAAGAAAAACTGGCTAACCTGTTTCCAGTACAAATTTTCCGGAACATAAATCATCTGACAATAATATACTATTTCCTCACATATCGACATTACGTAAATAGAACACAACACTATTACGTCAATCCATTCAAGTTTTGTCCGAATCCATTCGATATGCTATATAAAATTTTCTGTCACAATAAGATATACATATGTCATACGATATATCACTATATCTCTGTAAATATTATCTTTAAAAAAATTCAATAAAACTTGAGAACAAACTAGCTATAGATATTGATATCGATTATAATAATTGCTACGACTTTTGAAGTTAAATCATTACGAGCTTTACAGTCTCGAGTATCACTCGAACGTAACACGTATCAGTGACAAGACTTTCTGTCTCTGCGAGATCTATTTATATTAGCGAGGTCAGTTATTCTAAGTCTATCGAGTTTGTAGAAAGCTCTATCCACGTTATTTCCGCCTCTGTTTTTCTATATGTTTCGTAGCTATAGTCAAAGTCATGACGAACGCAGTATAGAACGTTGCGGTAAAACGTAAAGCGGGTTGGCGCTACTATATGTTAACTGTACTAACTTTTTTTCGGATTCAGAATAAAGTTTCACTCCCTGGAACGATAGCTTGGAGGTGGATTGGAGTGAAAACGGATCGGTGGTAAAAATAATTCGTGGGATAATGTTACTGGTGGTTCGGTAGTAGTTCATAATTAATTTTAAAAGTTAAAGCGAGTGGTAAAGTTCCATGATTTTATTTCAAAATTACATACATCCAGATGGGTAAATAAAAATATGAAAAATATTATTAACATATTCGTGCGTCATTTATAATCGATAAACCATATGAAGTCAATCGTTTGAGGGATAGTACATGTGTGCTCATTCAATTTCCTTGACGTTCAAGGCATATATATGTTTTAGATTGTACCTTTAAGTAATTGGTATGTCTAATACTACCTATCCAACGTATTGGATGCTGTCTCTTGGACCCTTAGACACGTGTTTCTACCACAGAAATAGGAATCTATTGGCATTAGTCTCAAGCCAATGCCTACCATAACTCCCAAGTTATGAGATTGCTTTGAATATCAGAACGCGAGTGTTCGAGCTTCTGAGCTTCGTCGGGCTTGAAATTGAGCTTATTTTGAATTCACTACTGACTGGGTATACATTGACTATTCTGTAATATTCCAAACTGTATAAATAAATGCTAAGATTACGTATGTTGAATTGATTCAAAGAAAGTACACTTGAAATGTATAATTTATAACCAAAAAAAAAAGTGAACTGTTTCTGTTATTTTGTAAGAATATTTTTAATTTACAAAAAATATAATTCGAAATTTAGGAGCCGTCAGTATCAATGATAGGACATGATATGCAAGTAACAGGCAAAAGAGGGAGGAATGTTCCTGCCAAAGAGCATTGATCCGGTTGGGCAAACTATTTTGAGGGTTGTTTAGATAATACAGAGTAGAATGAAAGGTTAATCGTTGAAGTGAGTTGAAGGGTTGCGTGTTCTTGTGCAGTAAGGCAGATTTAGGTTGGCTGGTCGTTTCTCCACCCCTTTGTGAAATCGATGTGCTCATCTATCAAGATATAAGAAATACAGAACGGCCGCGATTCGTAAGACAATGGCGGCCTTGTTTTACGGTGGATGGATGAAAGATGATGAAGTGACGTTGAGATATTCTTATCAGTGCCAACAGACATTCAGGATAACAGCAGAATCTGGATGTTGGAAGATGAGTTCCATAATTTTATGTGAAGCTGGGGAAGATGAAGAAAATTAAAAAGAGAAAGAGACAAATTAAAGCCAGGTAAAACGACAGGAGCAAAAATAGCGAAGCGTCGTCGATGTTGCATCGGTGGCGTGTTATCATTAATGGTAATGGTTTTGGAATTACGCAACCTATAAAAAATATTGACTTTACTCGTGAAAAAGCTTTAAATGCAGTTTTAAGTTACGACGATAGTTTTACTCTTGGTTTGTAAAAACCGAGGGTTCATTTATCAAGGAAAATGCATCCGTGCACAATTATTGCAATTGCGAAACTTTTGACGGAAAACTTCCCGGGTAATGGTATCTGCAATCAAAGCGAAGGCAAAGATTGTGCAGAGTGGTCCCATGGGATTTTTGATTGCCTGAATCAAATCCCAGACCTCCTGACCTTTGGAAAATGACGACCCTTTGAATGTAGTCATAGCGACAACCCTACGCGAGCTAACCTCAGCTACCCTTAAGTAAACTTAGCTATTAAGATAAACCGTTCAGTTATCGAGTAGCCTCGAAGTTTAGTTACGGCATTGATTATTGGAATTTTTAATTTAATTTTTTTGAAAATAAAAAGTTAGTCGCGTAACAGACGCAAGACTTTGATACGTAATTCGAAAATATATTTGACTTCTGTTGTTTATATTTGCAGGTCTAACTGGAGCCATGGAAATATCCAAAGCTTCTTTCGTATTCAGCAAACACGCGCTGTATTTACCATAAGCTATCACAAGAGCATATGTATATGTAACATGTGGGATTTGATTAAAGTCCTATAAAAAATTGGTCATCGATCTGAAACTAGTCAGTTCACGCAGATGGGAAAAATAATATTGAAACTATCAGGAAGGCATGAATAACGGGCAATGTACGAAGAATAATGGCGGCCCATTTTATCGTACAGTAAGATCGCACAGTTCATCTCCCTTTCCCGTGAGAACGTAATTCTGTCGTCATACGTATATGTCATGGACGTATAAATTCAGTATGATATAGTTGAGAGATCGTATCCGAGAAAACGTAGCCACGAATAAACGTGACATCTTGAGGAATAAAAAGATACTGATCCTCTTTTCAAAGAGCAACAATAGAATTGATCATTGAATTACGTAACCTCCCAAGAGAAATGCTATATTTACGTACACTATATGCATATATATATATATTTATAGTGCATTCTGTCTCTTAGACTCACGATAAAGGCAGTTGAAATAGCTGAAATTACTGTGGCAGGAAGACCCTCAGTACCAGGGAGTAATCTCCAAGGTGGACCTGGGAACCACGAATGACAATTTCCAAGGATAAATCTCTAATCCTACTGGAGCTGGACCAGGTCATATCTTTTTTATGATGTAATTCAAAATAGTTAAATAGATAGGTACCTTGGGAATAATCTATAAGAGCAGCAACTCTAGGGGAAATTTAGGAACCGTAAAGATACTGGAGAGACTTTTATACGAATTGTAGTATGGAGCGTGTCTTCGCTAAAGGAAAATGTAATCTTTCTACGCGGTCGGATGCTGTCACGTTAGGATGACGTGCTTTACAAAGTCGAGTCAATTTCACGGCCATGTCGGAGATACAAAGAGGTCTATAGGATCGAGTATGGGTACTCCTTTCAAATTCTTTACCGATTCCTTTATCGGAGTTTACCACCCTTGTGCCGATAAAGATTCGATACACTTTCTTGGAAATGGAGTGCAATAAGGGACACTCGGAATCGTCATCTCCCTGGAGAGTGAAGTCAGGGAAATTTTCCTGCCACGCAATATCCATTTCTTCTGCGACGATCTGCCTCGAGAGAGCTACGGGCTTTCAAAGTGTTTTTTAAGGGCTGCGTTTCGGGAGTCGTAAACCTTGATACCATGATAAATTCCTTTTGGGGTGTTCCTTTTTTTGGAGGGGTCTTGTGGTTCCTTACGAATTCCCCTTAGTCACGGTTCACAGGTAGGTGTCAATATTGGTGGCAATGTACACGTGACGTAGCACAGAGCCATTTTACGTTCTGTAGGGGGGTTGGTGATTGGACGGTGAGTCTCGGAGGGTGCACGTAGAAGCAACCCTGGATAGGCTAGCAGCCCCTCTTTCCTATGTTCCCGTAGTCTCGTTTCCAGATATCGAGCGAACAAGTAGAGGCCGAGAGAGTCCCGGGGTGCTCCTGCTGGAGCTGGCTGGATTCCCGTTCACTGACCTACCCTACCCTACCGCAACCTGGGGCGAAACAAACCCCCATACCCTTAGTCTTCTTGATCCCATTTCTTAGCTATAAGCTGCTACCGATTATGGAATACATTTTTTTTTAATGGCGGGAAAACTATGGAAATTCAAATTATATCATTTTTGAAAATCATGAATTTTTCTCTTCTTCGTCTGATACATTTTGCTCTTACTTTTTGATTAATCAATGAAAATTCATACTAGAAATTCTGGAGGAAATTCGAAATTGGCACGAGTTAATCTTTGTAAGCTTCGTTACTCGACGTCGAGTGCTTGTCCTATATTTTTTGAAAAAATTCATTTCTGTAAAGAAAGCCTCTTGTACGTAATACTGACGTATCCCGTATACAAGTATAAAAAAGATACCGCCATTGCAAAATTGCGGGAATGCCTCACGTACCAACTCTGCAACTTTCCTATTTTCACCGTCACCTCGCGGTGATGGCGGAGCAGTTGGTAGAGGGTGGCGTCGACGTCGGCACGTGATTTGCGGTATTTCCTTGAGCGTGAACCCCCGAGAATCTTTCAGCTGGAATGTATTCTGGTAAAGTAAAAAAAAAGGAATGAAAAAAAGTAAGAGAGAAAGGTTTTTCATCCGTTATTTTAATCTCCATTTTTTCCCTGCTTTTTTTTTAAATTAAGACTTATCCGTTCATGAATTCCTCGTTAACGCCTAAAACGCGTGTATAATTGCTGACGGGAAAAAATTTTTTTAATTACATCAAAACTTTTATATAGCCCATCCGCCATATTTTTGTTCTCAGTATTTCACTCCGTCCACATGTAATGCCAATTTAACTCGAAAAGTCTATCGTAAAATTTCAAAAATAAAGAGAATTATGTAAATGAAATTTTTTTTCTGAAGGAATAAATTTAAAAATTAAAAAAAACTGAAATCATTTCTTAGAAGCTCAAGATCCTCAAGAGTACCTACACTCTCTTAATCCTACACTTTCAACTTTATTACTTCCGTCTTGATGTTATACTGGCGTATCCCTATTTATACACCTATCACTATAGGTCCACGTTGATTCTCATCAAAATTTCATTTCACACTCGAATACCTGTCAAATCATTCCAAGCACATCGCGAACCATCTTTTTCGCAAATACTCCCTTCACTGTACCTGTCTATAAATATTGCACTGTCAAATGTATCCATATACACTAGACCAACCAGACTATACCAATACACAGTGTAAATATTATTTTCATCTGTCATAAAATTACCAGCAATACCAGGGTTTCAAGACTTTCATTCCCATGGGAAATTTCTGCTGCAGCATTTATTTCTGATGATAGCATGTAACATGGTCTCAATACAGCTAACATTGTCATTGAGTGATTTTAAGGCAGCAAAGTCAAAAGCGTAACCTTTGAGGGTCCTGGCGGTACAGCTCGTAATTTCGAAAAATGGTCAGATACAAGTAGGCCGTCTGGGACTAAAAAGTCAACTTAAGTTCATAAGACGCTGAGTTGCAAGGGTCCGATTTCTATGTTAATTTCTCTAAATAAAAAAAAAAGATCTGCAGAGTTGGCACCGTCGTGTGCAGAAGTACTTACTCATCCCTTATGGATGAAACGATTACATATTTGTCAGCATTTAAACCAAGGGGCAGTATAAGTACCAGCCTGATAACCTATCAAAAGATAGGTCCTTTATAGTCTGCCAGATACCAGATAAGCAAATCAGGCAAATCATTTATATCGCCAAAAACAGCCCCTTCAACCATTTGCCGGATACTATTGAATTGCTTTTGATCGTAGCCTTGAATTTTGTAGATTGAAAGAAATATGTCCAAGTATCTAAGTGGCGAGTGCAGATGAATTCGTCAATACACAATATTTATTTTCCTTGATTTAATTACTAATCCAGTCGACTGCAGCTCGTTCTAAGAGTCAGGTTCAATATTTTTCATCCCTTCTTGCTACTCCTCACTATTCTCTCCAATAGTCAATGAGCTTTATATATACACTTTTATTTATGTATATTTTCTTCAAGCTATTCCGTCCAAGGGATTTCTAGTTCCAGTCATAACTAGACATTCTCCACTACTTTGCCAGCCCAAGTTAATCTTTAAGGCTATCCTCGAAGGCTACGTCGTTTTCTAGCATATTTTCTCGATGGATGGAAGCTGGTTCGATACAGAACTTATCTTTTGTCGTCCCTAGGAAAGTTTTGCTATAGTACGGCTTTCATTAAAGTTTTCAGAGGACTGCAAGGATGCTGTGGAAGATTCTACAAATAGGAAAGTCTCGTACCTATACATCACACACATACATATATATATATAATACACAGCCCAACATTGTTGCCAAGTACGTGCCTGAGTTCACTGATAAAACTTTCCTTCTATAGCCATTTTGCCAAATAAGATATCTAGACTTAAAAAGTTTCCAAGAGAAATCGGCTACGGATTCGCGTCCATTTTCTCAATAGCGTTCAAATCCGATGTGTCGCGAAGAAAAGACATCTCACAGTTTGCCCGGACGAGAATCCTACTCCTTTTCACGTGACTGTCTAAACTAGAAAATCAGTACAAGAGGTATGATAGAAACTGTCATAGTACCGAGCCAGTGAAATAGCTCGTATTTAAGTCTGTTTCTGTTGAAAGTCCGATATTCACGTCGATAACGTTACTATACGTTACGTACCTACATATCTTCCAATACCATTTCCTTCGGCTGCAGACATGCAATCTCAGACGGACTAGATACCTACCTAGCTTACAGGTCTGCCTTGCAATATCTACTTGTCTCTTGGAACACTAAGAGAAAGTAACGAGCAGACCTAGTTGTTCGATAACACATTTCATGCTAGGTCGAATCTGATTTCTGGCGGCGCAAAGACCTCTGGGTAGATTGTTTTCATTGACGACGTAATTTCAGAAATGTAAGTTATATTTGTACAATAGCATTTATACAGTCTGTCCCACAAAAGCGTGGCGCTTATATCCGCAAATTAAATTATTGTAATTAAAGAAAGACTCCATAGCGAAAAAATACTTTTTACACACTAATGCACAACTACCTAGTAAATTGTCCAATCGCCATTATTGTCGGTTATTGCTTGACATCGTTTGGGCATGCTTTCAACCAATCTTTCTGCGTACATTGGAGAAAATGACCGCCAGATTTTCCGAAGACATTGTGATAACTGTCTGACAGTGAAAAGACGTTTTCCTTGAAACTTCCTCTTCATAAAACTCCAAACATTTTCGATTGGATTTGCATCAGGTGACTGTGCAGGCCAGTCTAAGGGCATTATGCCGTTTTCCTCTTTCCACGTTGTGCACAAACGACTTCGATGTTTTGGATCGTTATCTTCCTGGAGTATCCAATTCGATGTTTCTATTCCAAACCACTTTTTGGCGGACCTTAACAAGCCTCTCTGATAAATTTTGATCATTCTTACTGCGTTTAGATTTTCGCGAAAGAGGACTAAGGTTCCAAACCCTCGTATATCGAAGCAACCCCAAGCATGAATTTTTATAGTGACCATAGACTGGCCTGCACAGTCACCTGATGCAAATCCCATCGAAAATGTTTGGAGTTTTATGAAGAGGAAGCTTCAAAGAAAACGTCTTTTCACTGTCAGGCAGTTATCACAATGTCTTTGGAAAATCTGGCGGTCATTTTCTCCAATGTACGCAGAAAGATTGGTTGAAAGCATGCCCAAACGATGTCAAGCAATAATCGACAATAATGGCGATTGGACTATTTACTAAGTAGTTGTGCATTAGGGTATAAAAAGTATTTTTTCGCTATGGAGTCTTTATTTAATTACAATAATTTAATTTGCGGATATAAGCGCCACGTTTTTGTGGGACAGACTGTAATTATTGTCCCTTCTAAGAATTGTGGTTAATTTAAATAATTTTTATGATTATTGATTAACAGATTAAATTAACTCTTTAATAATATTCTCTTGATAGCAAAGTTACCAGTCGAGCGAATGGTGCGTAAATCACTTGTTCAATCATCTGACACTGCGTGTCGATGATGAGCTTTATTCAATTTATTCTATACGAGAAAGACTCAAGGTGGCATTATCGTTTTCACCCACAATGCGACCTGGACGATGCTCTCTCATCCCTTCTTATGGTATTTTTCCAGACTTGCCATGGCCGCCTGCAAACTCCGAGATAACTCCCTTCCCGTGGTGAGAATCTTTGCACGCTTCGAAGAACAAAGCTTCTACGTGGTCGAATTTCTATGTTAGACACACGCGTGTATGTGTATGCGAGGGTTGAAAAGGATTATTGGACTCTTGAAGGAAAGATCTTTTTTTTTACGTCCAATTTTTTTGTCATAAGGAATTTTACGAGACAAGATAACCAGCCGGAATATAATTTGATGTTATCAAGTGCGTGTATATATATACATACATACATATGTATATCCTGCTCGAGAAAGCTTACACAGGTATATTTCAATACTGGTAAAACTTAGTGGCAGACAGGTCCGGGCGATAATTGTGAAATGGCAAATTCGTAACGTGCAATTCTTGGCAGCTGTTCTGCTGGCCGCTCTCCATGTGAATTGCTCGTAAAACGATGGAGGCAGGGGAATTGGGGGTCGAGGGCAACTGTAGGGACTGCTACCACCTCCACGCGTAAGCCTGTGTATGCATATGTGACTAAGTACGCGAATAGTATTGCTGCCAAAACGTGCATTAGCGAGCTAGAAGCACGTAGTGACTCTGTCGTTAGCACGCGAATGTAAGCAGCGCCGCTAACTGTTGAATGCAAACTCGACCGCCGTCTAGATCGTAAATTTTCTTGTAATAATCCACAACCATGTATCAGAGGCAGTGCCGAGTTATTCTGACACCATTAGCGAAGTGGACTTGGCGAATTTGAAAGATTTTCAAGAAGCCTGGTGAAAGGTCACTTAAAATCCTTTTTTTTTTCGTGACCATTCTGACCTTGGTATCGTGCAGTCTGTGGGTGTGGAGGTGACCAAATGTTGACAATTTATTTTTATTTTCAACCTTCGATACCACTCACCGTTTTTTATGTTGAGCTCTGTTGCTGATCTGCAAGACGGTCTTCTCATGTCACTCGCGTCACTTGGATGTAATAAAAGTTGATGAGATGCTCTGGAATGATGTCTTGATGTTGATACTCTGTGCAGGTGGACGCTATTTAGTACAGTATTGCTGGAGGCTCTGCTTAAGGCCTCGCGCTGTCTTACGGCCTCCTTGTATATCTTGTAATACATGACGATCATCACGATACCGGGTATCCAGAAGGATATGGATGAACTTATCACTGCGTATGCTCGATTCGCGACGAAGGTGCATACCTGCTCGAGGAAACTTTTATCGTGAATTTAATATCGGACAATTGTTGTTATCGTAACAGTGCAAATTTAATATTTTTTTCTTCTTGAATCAAATGGATGGAATAAAAGAAAAATTTGGCGATTCAGCCAATGTTAAAGGTAGGGAAAAAACAAAGAGAGATTAATTTAATCTCCAGCGAACGTTTTCTTAGGATCACGCTGAGTGACTCGAAAAAACAAAATACGTCGAAATTCGAAACCTTTTTTCATTCTATTTTTGACAATGTTTAAGAGCAAAGTAAACTTATCGATTTTACCAATCGAGGCTTTTATCTTAATTGAATCGTGCCAGCTTCACCGGACGATCATTGGTTATTACACATGTCAAATATATCTTAGCAATTTATCATGGAATTGAAAAATCAGATGTTTGAGCTTGCTGATGAAAATCAAAGAGACTATATTCTGCTTTAATTTAATATATTAATCTTGAAATAACGAATCCAATCAAAATCACGATCAATTGATTTGATACAAAAGGTTTCTTTATCCCCTATAGGATAGACTGGTAGATTTCCAGAAAAAAATTTTGTTCGACAGACAGCAAGCAGCAATTAATGTTCAGCAATTAAAGAAATCTTAAAATCGGATAAAATCTCAAGCGTCAAAAATACGTTGACGTGAGAGCCTTACGATTCCTGAGAGTAAGAAAAATAAAGATGAAAGATTAATCAGCAGCATGAACGTTACGTGATGGTTGCACAAGGAAAAAATAAAAAAAAGAAGTAAAAAGTGAATAAAAGGTTAATCTAATCTTATCTAGAGTATCTACCTGAGGATTATTTTTTAAAAATTCTAGATTCTCCTTGGTGGTGTACCACTCCATTAAAATTGGCACAAAGCTTATAAAAGCCGGAAGTAGCCAAGCACTGCACAACATACAAGTCACAGTGTTTCTTCTCATAATAATCGGATACTCCAGTGGTCTCACTATTGCATAATATCTATCGACACTTATACAACACAGATGAAGTATCGACGCGGTTGAAAAATATACGTCCAACGAACTCCACATGTCACACATGAAACGACCGAATATCCATTTACCGGATAATTGAACGGACGCGCTAAAAGTCATGGCGCACATGGCTACCAGCAAATCAGCCGCCGCTAAACTGACCACGTAACGATTTGTCGGTACACGTAACTTTCGGTGTCTCTTAACACTTGCTATCACTAAGGTATTACCCAAAAGTGCTGTCACTATGATACCCACTATCACAATTCCTTTGAGTACGGTAAGTGGCACGTTGAGATCCACTGCACTAATTGATCCATTTTCTACCTTGGATACATCTAAGGATATTGAGGTGACGGTCGGAGTATAAATATTTGAAAAATTATTAAATTCGTTAGAATTATTGATTTTCGTTATCAAACGTATCTCGCAATCGGGTGGTTCTGTGATTTCCATTCCTCGTGTGACGTCCATACGTTCTTAACTATTATATTCTCTGGATTCATTAGCTCCGAGAATCTTAATTGGTCGTGATGATGAAATTTCAAAAATTTTTTATATTCAAGATATTATAAAATTCCTTAATCTTTTTTCATGCACGTTCTTGATATATGTTCGGTGGGATATTCCATCAGTGACTGTCATATTTGGGGTGGTTTTACGAACTTTCAAATTTTGCAAATTTTTATTTTAAATTTGAAAGTTCCTTTCTCTTTTATTTGCGAATGGATTCTATAATTTTGGCAACCATCCTTCCAAAGTTTCTTTTACGTTATATTTTCTTCCGAAACTTTTGCCAATCCTTTAGAATTCCAGATGTTGGGAATTCTTTTGCTCTCAGGTACTTTCGCAGCGTAGTCGCGCACTTCTTCGTTATTTCCTTTTAACAGTGAGCTAATGAACTAACCTTCTCTACTGGTCCAAAATGCCGGATGACACTCATTATTTAACGGCAGGGAAACATCTCTGACGTGCATATTAATAAGACTCGATATGCTTGCCAAGTTTTTCAGCAGTGCAATGTCAACCGTCCTGACGCCATTCGTCGAATATCGTATCGAGTTATTAATTATCACTCAACGATAATATAGCAACGTCATCACTGATACTCTATATCTTTTTTTAGAGAAATCAAAGTTTTTCTTTATTTTATGTATATCTTCAAGGTCTTCACATCTTATTTCACTTGATGTTGAAACGATAATTTTGAAGAAATCCTTCCCCGTAATGGTTTTCTTCATTTAATCGGAAATTGTCTGTTATGCCTCTTCGTTGCGGTTTAATTAAACCGGGTTCGAGCATCCAATCCCAGCTGCAGAAAGCTCGCGAAATATCGACATATTTTCAAAAGCGATAAGCGTCTGGGTCGTCGATGAAAATTTGCCACATCATAGAATACAAAGTTTTAGTTCAATGGAAAATCAGTATTCTTATACCAACAGTCCGATCACGTTCTTCATTGATTGCTGTAATATAAAAAATTTGCTTCTTTTTTATCATTTTTGCTATAGGTACCCAGTCTAGGGTATTCTCTAGGAATAATTATACTTTTACATTAAACAACTTTTAGCATATTTTTTATTTCAATTTTGAAAAATTATAATCTTATCGAAGTACTTCGAGAGTCACGTATGCGCCATCTTGATATATTTTTTTGCGATTGGTACGGGCAATCGATTGGTCTCTTCAGTAAACTCTCCCTGCCGCGCCCCCTCCCCATACGATTCTTAGTAATCTTCCTTTTCTATTTGCAATACATTTTTTTTCATACCACATTTTCCCGCATTTCTTATTCACGTGTATAATATACTATATACGCGTTAACATTGATTATTCACAGTCTTTTTATACAGTCTCAAAATTTCAAACTTTTGCACAATAACCCCCTAGGGAAACTTGCGCAGCTCCGCAAAATACTTACGTCTCATTTCATTAACATGGTGGGTCGCGAAAATTGCCAGAGTTCGTAACCGAGTCGCTAGAATTTGCAATGCTGCAAGGGATAACCTCCACTATACCTATAGCTATATTCTGCAACCACTACTTCGGCTGGTTACCCTTTATTGCAAATGCATCGTCATCCTGCACCAGATGCACTTTGCTTGAGTTTTTGTATACCATTCAAACAATGTTAATTGAATTTGCTGTATGGCGGTCGAATTGCAATTTTATTTTTGCATAAACTATTACAATCATTGCAAAATACATATATACATGACCTTTGACTCGATAATTATTATCCTTATGTTATAATGTTTGTCTTTACAATTTTAATGTATCTGACAAACATGTTGTTGGATAAACACTTGTTTTCTAAACTTTGGCCCTTTTTATTAATTTTTTTCCCTTAAACAATAGTCTCATGGTTTTTCAGCACTTTATTCGTAACAGCTGATAATAGCGATCGCGTGCATGATAGTATCCCGATAATAGGTACTTTCCTTGTGGAACATCATAATTGCATAGTAAATGAAACGTGAACTCGTATATACGCATATACCAATATGTACTGTTATTCTACGTATATTAATTTGCAGCAATAGCGCGACAACCAGCAGGGAATTTTCATTATAACTTTCAGCGTTCGAAAACAAATAAAACTCACAATTCCGGGCGATACGTCGCTCTCGAACAATTTAGAAAATAATATTTATGCAGTTGGTTTTCGCAAATATTTGATTCGATAAGGGTGATACGTGAACATAGGGAAATACCTATAGCTATGATAAATAGTAGCATAATAAAACGGCTCCAGTTTTCAGTCTGAGAGCTTTCGATGACCAGCACGTGCTTTTCGATATATTAATAAGGTTATCGACACTATATTTTTCTCATGGGAAAAAACGTTCCAAAGTCCTGCAATACTCGACAGGATCGATCACTGTTGATAAATTCATTCTATGACAACAAGAAAGCTCTGAATTTCTCATTAACACTTTGTAAGCTCCATTGACTACTCGGGTCAAGTTTTATGCTTTGTTAATAAAAAAAATACACGACTGTTTTTTACCCAAAGAATATTTCTCATTGACGTATATAAGAAACGCACGCTTGTTACAGGTGTATATATAAGGGTAGCAGACACTACGAGCACGGACGACGCCGGTAGACTGAGCGTCGCGACGCACCACGGCGCCGCAGTCCTCGGCCGAGGGTACACTTCACTTGAAAAGCACAGCCGTCCTCCCACGCAGAAAACCCCACCAACTCTGAATAGATTATCGAAAGCTCCAGACATCCGTAAATACTTGCTTGGTTTTTGTAAATTCATCGAAAAGCTCAAAACTTTCTCGTAGGAACAGCGAAAAACAAGTTTTAGTGAAATTGTAAAAGCACGAACTTTTATTATACAATTCAAGTTTATACCCGACTGAAATCAATGGATCGAGCTTTATACCGCTGCCTTAATTGTTGTTCATTTTAAAAATGGGTTTTCTTGGTAAAAGCTCCTGGAGACGTATATCCGGAGCTTTAAGCCGTCTACCATTCATCCTTCGACTCGTTGAAGCTTCAAAGAATTTCCATAAACAAATTCGTCTCATTGCGTAATATCGAAAGCTCGAAGTGCTGCGACTTCCGCGTTATTGTCTTACCTAAAGCTCCTAGACCTTGCTCTGTGCTTGAGTCGCAGGAAGGACGTTTCATTGTATCGATCGAGCTTCAATTTCCTACGTGCGGCTACTGTCTCATTGCATCTATTACGTCGAGGTCGCTCGTACTATCATGGCATGAGTGAAGTTGAATTTCTGGAACCTTTTGGATCCATTAAGAAGACTGTTGGTAATAATCGTAAACGCGATGACGGGTTATTAATCAAATAATCACAATGATAGTAACAATTTTCCAAATTACCACTGAACGTCAACGTCTAAATTGGTTTATTATTATTTAAATGCCAGCCTGTAAATGACTTTTGTGACTAATAAACTAGGACCATAATTTTAGCTCGTAGCCACTAGCCCGCTTAGTTGTTTTGTCACTGCCGAAGAATCAATATATTTAGTTGTGCAAAGTAACAAAGTGCGTGCTGTATTTCATGAATTTACGTAAATTTTCACGGAATATTCGAACGGGGGCAATTCACGTGTATAACCAAGGTTACAAGCTCGATTACTCTTATCAATGGCAGAAATGAGTCGTAAACTCCAAAGGCTTGCTGGAGGCTAATTCTGTGGGCCGAGTAATAAATCGTTTTGTGGATAAATATCGTGGAGCTTGCGGACCAGTCATTCTCAGCGACAATGGGCCTCTTGCCCAAATATTTCAAAGTCTATATTTAAATAGGGAGCAATAAAAAAAGCTTCTTGTCGATGTGTCAAGAAACGACACTGGCTTACTGCTCACATATACATATATTACTCCACATGTATACATTCTATAGAGCTTTGATATACCTAGGTCGATTGGTAGGCATAGAGAGTTGGAGGGCACGCAAAATTCAAATATCTTCCACATTCGTTATTGCGTCGTTGTAATACCTTTTCGTGCGCCTGCCATGCCTCTGACGATTTGCGTGAATCGCTCACATGAGAACGCTCGACCGAAAAATTAAGTGAAAGTAGAAGGGTGATTTAAAAAATTCGAATCATGGTGTTCGTCCATATCGCAAGATTGCAATAAAGATAATATTTATTAGATATTTAGAAAATGTTCACACGAATTTTTCCAAAGTTTAATTCTTAAGTTTCAAGTTAAATTTTAACCCATTACTTGACCTAGTTGTATTTTGCGTTCAATATAAGGTTTTATGTATGTTTGCCTTGAACCATGTCAGTTGATATTTTTTTGTGGTCAGCTACCGTAATTAGGCTTGTCTCGGCCAGGAACTTTGAAGGTGTTCATGCGTGCTTGACTCTATAGGCATCTGGGTACACTTGTGCACTTATTTGGGAGCCGTTGTAAAGTGCTTATAACCACAGCTAACCGAACGTGTACTTAATACAAGAAAGTTCTAGAAGCCACTACCAGGTCTAGTATGAGACTAGACTTCTGGTTAGGTTAGGTTCTGCGTTGGGCATGGCTTGATTTTAATTGTAGGGAAGTGTCTGGTTCGTTACAAAAATTCATTTGGTCCTTTGATCACATGGGACCAAAAATCAGCTGTCAGCCCTTGCTTCATTGATTGATACTAGTTATTGAGGCCAGAGGGTTCTGAATTAAATAATTTTAGTACCAAATAACGCCCACCCTTAGATTGTTTACTGTATGGTTTATCACCCGTTATATAACAACAGAAATCTACAACGCTCTCCTCTTAGCTTAAATGAATTTAATGACTAGGTATCAAATAATAATTATCTAATAGATTTTCTTTTACCTTATTGAGAATTTAAGTAGAAACTAGTTCGACAAGACTGGTCAATATCAAATTGGTGAGGTCTGTATAGCTAAAGGATATCAAATTAATCATCGGACAGCTATTGAAACCGGCTGGCTCGGTTTACCTGAATCGCTCTTTTTATTCTGTTAAAATGTATAAGTTACACATAGTACATATATACATATATATTGTATATATATATGTATATATATCAATTTGTGTATTGGACCCACATACCCTTCTGTAAGATGACCTATGGTTGTAGGTTTGTCAAACGTTCAATTCTGTGAACCTGCTTGTCCACTTTTCATTGAATAATGTTCATTCATATCACCCCTGGTTGAATTCACTGTTTCATTAAGCCTTTCCGGCGTTACTATAGCCGCACTGGCATAGTGCGGATAAATATCCGAGAATTTCCCGACACTGATTAATACAATTAATCTTTTTTTGTGTGAAATTTATTTCGTTATGGTGAATACCAAATGCCTGTGTTGTACCTATACTGTGACCATGTTTGTTAATTTTGGTGAAAAACGAAGCTGTGTACGAAATACGTAAATTTCATTTAGAAATTTTGCTGACTATTAATCGTGGTTCCAGTACTTTATTTTCTTATACTGTTATGGTGGTTATAGGTTTTGTTGTTGTTCTTTGATACTTTGATAATCTGCGCGAGGAAACATTAAGTATCAGATTACATGGTGTACTTAAAACTTTGATTTTTTTTTAATGTTTGTATTCCATAAAAACTGTGTTAGGAGTTTGTTGGAAATTGCTGTTCGTTAACGAACAGTTCTTTTTTCATTTGGTTTGAAACTTTTATATTACCGAAAGTGAAATTCTCTGGGCATTTTGTATAAACGTTATATACATGTGGATTTTATTGGATATATATATATATATACACCTACACACACATTGTATATGCGTATAGCTCATAAAAATATATACTATGTGACCCTATTGGATTTAAATGGATCTACAGTGTTTCGGTTTTTTTATTTGATTTTTATGTCGAATACCGTAGTTTTTTTTTCTTCACGAAATCGATTTGCTCACACAGGTAATGCAATTTCTATGAATCCCATGTCTCTTCCTAATCGCTATTAGAAAAATATATTTTTTCGTCTACCTAAGCAGGTAAATATAGTAAAAAAATTGAATTTTCAGTGTGTTCCCTATATTCTCATTTCTGTAACATTTGAAAAATGCTAGCTGCATCGATACACATTTAAGAATTGAATAGCCGAAGGACTACGAATGCCGAATAAATAGTATTTACTTCCCCTCTGAAAAATTTCTCGTGCATCAGGATATCGTGATGATATATATATATACAGTGAACAAGGTTTAGGTGAAAGTCGAAAAAAGTCTCAGCGAAATTTCATAGAAGATATCTCAGCCTTGCAATTCTCCTCACGAAGAGACTCTGCAGGAATTCAATAGAAATTATGATATTTCCAATCTTCCAATTGTCTCGGTTTACAGTTTCGACTTAATATGTACAACGGAATCCAATGACTTCCATTAAATGACAGGTATATTAAATCTGTGACTCTAATATCACACCCACGGATACAGTCAGCAGACTGTCACAATTGATTAACGACGAGCGTATTAATTAATATTGTAGTAATTTTACGATGATGTACAAAAGTGACGAAGTTTTGCAATTCAACGTAATACGTTCAGAAGAACTACATATATATGTATGTACAGGTACATCGATTTAAAACATTATGGATGAAAGAACAAAAAATGTCTCAAGCCAATAAGTATCTCTTGTTACAATTCTACTCGCAGCACCAGAATACGAGCTGTGCGACTCCCACTTGGAAAGTTGTTAAGCTCCCCTAACCGTGGACTCTGCAGACACGAAAGTTTTGCGTGGGCAGCGAGTATTTTTGGTGCGAGATAAAAAAAAAAGTTAAGTGGCAGAACGAAGTAAAAGAAAAGATGCTGCAACTCAGTTCACGACGGTCCTGAAGCAAAAGTCCGAGCGAGTTCTTCGTAAGTCAGCAGAATAAGTTTCTTGGGTGCAAGCAGGACTTTGGACCGTAGCAGGTTGTGCATGGCTTTTTAAAGCTTTTAACGTAGTATCATGTATAGAGAATAAAATATACGTGAGTAGCATAAATATACTTAACAATTTGTTTTCAACCGAGCGAAAATTCGCACTGCGAATATACGGTTTCCACAGTTCTGAAGGTGCAAACTACCCCGGGAACTGAAAAGCTCAGTCTCGTTAGTAGAATTTATGGAATATTAAAAAAATCGAGAATTCTAAAAAGCGTCGGAGATTAAATGAATGGAGCTTGTGTGTTTGAAACTATACAATTTTCTAGTAATTTTGTGTACAATGTTGTCAGTATTTTTAAGTGCTTTTCCAGTAAATTGTAGTTGCATTAGGAACCGCCTAAAAACCCATAAGCTATGTCAGATGGCATTGGCTGAATGCACTTTGTGTTAGTGGTGGTTTAATAGGTCAGCTTCGAGATCGTTTCTTGTTTTCTTACAGCAACCAGTATATCTATATGCATCGTTATTGAGCTTTGTTGCTTATTTTCAGGATAATTAACAAGATTTGCTGGCTGTCTGTGAGATAAATAAATGTTCTATCGAATAGTTTGATTAACGCGTATATAAGAACAGTTCATTATGTCATTTTAT
Source organism: Trachelus stipa (assembly GCA_036026315.1). Lineage (NCBI taxonomy): Eukaryota > Metazoa > Arthropoda > Insecta > Hymenoptera > Cephidae > Trachelus > Trachelus stipa. The sequence goes on from JAYRCB010000343.1 coordinate 1,275,469, forward strand.
TATTTGTTGAAATCTTATATATGTAATCAATTCATATTGTCCTTGTTATCAGTATACAATGCTTTAAATATTTCTGTATAAAATTTTAATTAATAGCTCAGAAAAAGTATTCCGTGATGTAATAATCATAGTTTTATAATTATCCAAATAACATGGATTGATGTTTATATATGTTGATATCGTTGTCGAAGATAGAGAAAAGTCTTTGTGTTACCATCTACCCATTGTGCGAAGCTGTTGCACTTCTTTATTGGGTTTTCAAAGGGGATATAAATTTGAACGGATGGAAAAAGATTCACGATTCAACGTGATGGAGAAGGAGATGTTTTATGAGGTTGGGAATCTCTAGGAGGAGAAGGACGTCACACTCAAAGATGTCAATAGTAGTACTAGCCGGATATTTCATTACAAGAAGAACAAAAGAGGAAAATATCTATTCGATTTTCATCATCTTAATCGTATAATGTAAGGAAAGGAATCACGTTCATCTTAAAATCAAAATTGCGATTTTGAGTTAAAGTTGAAGATTTGAACTGATACTGTTCATGTATATTGAGTGCTTTACAATAATTTGCCGATGATATACTGGCTTCTGTTAACAATGTGTAAAATTGGATGCTGTGTGGAGACACAGAATAAATGGACCAGTTTTAAACGTAATGGAACCGATCAGAATGATGTATTGCCTGTCGAGTCTCTGGTGATGATGGAGAAACCAAGAGAATTTCGGTGAGAGCCCAATCAGACAGTGTCGGTGCGGTTATTAATAGAAGTCACCAGATCATGGAAAACGCGAGAGAACGGTAGGAAGATCCGTGGCTGGGATGCTGCGGAAAGACGTTTCTAAAAACAAGTATGAAGCTGCGAATACAATGAGGTATGATGAGTTTGCAGAAACTAGAAAGAAATAAGAAAAAGATTTATTTTTATGTAGAGAGGATGGATGCTGTACTGGACCAATAACGTTTTGTAAATCTAAGAAAAGTATTAGACGAATGTTCATGGAAGACGAAGACTCCCTGATGGCACGGAGATTAGAGACTTTGAAGAAATTTCTAGTTTCGTTCGTCAAAGAAATACAAAGTCAACTGGTCCAGAAATTGGATGAGAATATATCTTTGGTAAGAGGTCACAGTTGAAAATGATGCTTTCACGAACTTCAGAGCTGTCTGAAAAGTTGCCTCCCCAACGTGCTTCGGAATCAAGTAAGAGAAGATATCTTGACGTATAAAATCCACACGGATGCTGGGGGATCTACTACTGTTGGCAAGTCAAGTAGAAAAGTACTTCATGAAGATCTTTCCAGATGTTGCGTTTAGAGGATTAGAAAGGCTTAAGTCAAGAACCGTTTCGAACGGAATACAATTCTGCAATTGAAGAAGATTCTCTGGGATTACATACAAAATTACAGAAATGCAATCTATGGGAAATTACTGCGAGGGATTCCAGGCTGACTAGTTCTATTACAGAAATAATGAATTAGGATATATCTGAGACGAAATACCACGGTACGTAGTGACTATCATAGTTATCTTATATTTACCAAAGTTATTTTTTTAAACTATTCGCTCTTACTAAACTCTTGTATAATATAAACAAAAGTGTTTTCTTTCGCAGGAAAATTTCGGAGCATGTAAATAGAAAATGTAGGTCATAGCCAAGTGCGTAAGTGGTCACGATTAACGGGGCGTGGGAGACTAGCTCCTTTACAAGGATCTAATAAAACATAGAAAATAATAGAATCGAGAAAATTTTCCTCAACCCTTAAATTAGCAGCATGCCAACCCCTGACTGATAGTAAAATATTATACGTAATAGGTTTAGTTATCTATACTATATTCAAATTATATCACAGTATACGTAAGCACATAATGGATGAAATAGACAAGTTGCATCTCTTAATATTGTAACCCTTTCACAACTGGCTCAATTAATGGTTGCATTAAAGTGATGTTCTATCGATCTCTTGATCAACTTGTTTCCTGGATCATTCGTTTCACATAATCGGACAGAAGGGGTATCTTGAGATGAAGCTTTTTAAGAAAAAAGTCGTTTTTATCTCAAATTACTTTTCAAAAGTTTATACAAAATTATCCAATACTGTCTAAAATATTATCATAGAAAATCCAAAAAATTTTCGAAACTCAAATCAATTTGTTAATCAGATACTATTTGGGACGTCCACTCGGGTATGTTGCGTCGTGACGCCTACCGTCCTTCTGCTGTGTGTCAAGTTCGTTCCACGTTAATCAATAGCAACCCTTGAGGGTGGAATATTTCAGGGTTAAGAGGGCAAGGACGGCTTTAAATGGATAAAAAATATTGGTGTCACCCGCAATTCATTTGATTTTCAATAAATAGCATACGAATACAAACATAAAGAGCCAGATTGAAGCTTTTGGAATTTGGGGATATAAAACAGTAATTTATATAATCTTGGTCGTCTGATCATAACCAGATATTATGGGAAGATTTGAATTCACAATTTTACTAGGATGAATAGATAAGAAGTTGCCTGTTCACTAACGATAAAATTGATAACAGCGAAGAGAACGAGTGGATCCTTGGGGAGAGAAAATGTTTAAGTATCAAACGTACTTCCCGGAATCTCCAGTTTAAGCAGCTGGAAAGCTAAGTACAACAAAGGGTGGTTACTAAAAATTCGCAGTACTTTGTGTTCACAGATGTTTAGGCAGTTTGGATATAGACTGGATCCGCGTTTGCATTAGGGGTGTGAATATTGTGTAGAACAACGTGACGTAACTGTTAACTGAGAAATTGTCTGAAATTACTGTAATGAGTTAGATGATCTTTAATTAATGTATGCAATATAACTATAACTGGTTACGTTATTGGTAATGGCAAATAACTTCACAATAAAAAACGTGAAGATGAAAATGTGTCAGCTGATAATCGTAGATAACGATATTAACCTACCAATATGTATTGAATGCAGGTAATATTGGGAATGTATCCAAATCGGATTGATATTGAGCTTCATCCCTGTGTAAGCGATAGAATCAAGTTAGGGGTAACCAACGGAGAGTTAAGAGATTATCCCATCGTGATGGGATGTTGTTAGATGGTGTAGTAAAGTTTATGGGGTTTCCGGAGGGTTTAAGCATGCAGGAATAATTGACCAAATAATAAATCTGCTATAATTACGCGAATGTTATATTAAGGGGTATTTTGCCTCCGATCAATTGCTCGGTACAATACACACAAAAAATGCATCATTGAAGTTACGCGTAGTGACATATTTTATGACAATCTTAGGAACTGAAAAAAAATATAAAAAAACATTCATTGCTCTTATTTGGAAAAATCGACTAAAAGTAGAAAAGACAGACGAAAATGAGGTTAAAAAAATCAATGCCGCAAGCCTATCATATGACGTGACATAACGTCGCGTGAGGGCTTTCATCTGTGGCGTATATATTTTTAGAAGCTTTCTTAACCCCCTCCGGCCCTGACTATTCATCCCCTTTCTCATAGCTTGGTCCGACCGAAGTCAAGGCGTAAGTCCTGAAAAGCTTTATATTCCTAGGCAGCCCATTTCTCTCTTCCTGTAAGTTCAAGAAAACTATTGACCCCTTTATCTAGGGCCGGGTATCTGCCACACTGTTTATTTCCAGGGAGTGGAAATCATCCCCAAAGAGAAATTAATTGAAGGGGATGGAACATTGGAAGTAAACACCATATAACAGACACGCTGGGATCGTTCGAGTATAGGAGCTTCTAGTTGAACCCTTAACCAGGCAACTACTCAAGTTGTCTCGACATCAACGAAATTCTACCCTCGTCGTATTCAAGGGTGTCTACTGGCTCTTACGAACGAATAGCCTCACCGCCGTCTTGATCATCCCCGTGGAAAGCTTTTCCCACCGAGGGTTCAGACTGCTTTAAGATTCTCAGGGCCAACTGCAATCTAGGTCACTTTATATTCGTATATTATTCGTGCCGAAGTCTCCAATTATCCTTCAAGGAATAAGCTTGGACTTCAGGGTCATATTTAACGACAGGACGCTCGTACGGTATGGAAGACTGCTGCGAAATTAGAGTCGAAGACGTCTACCAGCTCAGGGACGTCAAACAAATTTTATCCCTAGTCAACGATAATAATTCGTTTTTGTCGAATACACGTTGATGGATTACGTAAAAGTGCTTTCAATGCTTAAGCGCAGACCATCTTATTTCGGCACGTGTTTTACTTCCCTTATCCGAGATTGTGAGAAACACTCAGCTATTTACGCACCAAATAGCTCACTGAGTCTGCAAGCTCTCTGGCTCGTTAACTTTCAACTTTCTGCTATTGTCTTTCTTTCAAAAACACTTTGACTCGTCGCCTTGTTTACAGACTGATGGAAAACTTTTTCTGTTCATATTCGAGCTTTTCGTACATTAAAGTTAAATGCTCGACAGCGGTGAAAGCTCGTATTTGTTCGACGTAATATCACGTGAATAATGACTGGAATCATTAAAGGCAACGTTTTTTTTCTCGTTTCATGGGACTAAGAGGATTCTCGTATTCTTTCCGTATGGTTTGGTGGTTGATTAAGGGTTGGAGTGAGAGATGCGAAGCCTGATACACATTCTCTTAATGTATCTGGTAGTACGATTAAAAAAATTAATAAGTTCAAAAATATAAACTAACTCGAATACATTGTGGCATTGTGTATTAATGAAAATGCATTAATGATGGAATAAACGAGTTTATTTTTGTTTTTCAAATCTTACTTTTAGCCGCATTATTTTGTTCTACCTAAAGTAAGAATTTTTTCCTCGTTAGGAAATGTAAGACCAGGGATAAGATAATTTTATAATTATTTTGTAAGGTTGGTTTTGTAACTTTTTTGTTATTCTGCAATTAGCGAATCTATTGTAGCAATTGTAATTGTTATTCGAAATGAAAATTGCCAAGTAAATGAACACTTTTGAAAAAATTAATTGAACTGTGACGTAGTCATTGCTCGAGAACTGTCGCGCACTTGTGTACTGCATTTAAATTATCGTAAGAGAAAAATCTGGTAGATATAAGTGTTTGCATAAATTTTGCGTTTTTATTCTTCGCACGTTTTGATATGTTGAAACAATACATATATAAGGGTGCGGGTGACGATGAGTATTGCGTGTGGATGCGGCATAAGTATTATCTGACCCCTTTTTATCACTCGTGGATTTTCTTTAATATCACACTTAATATCACTTTGCTGTTGGTAGTCATTGAGAATTTACAATTGTTTCCGCTTTTCATTTAATCGCCCCTATGAGGGTAACTCTTAAGGATTGTAGCTCAATGACGGAAAAAGATTTCATTAGCTTAAATGGCGTCTTTGTATATTGACGCAATTTATTTATTAATATCATTCCAATGTATGTTTGCACTGAAGAACAATTCTGTTTCGAACTCTAACATGGATAACCGTGGATGGATAAGTCGTGTCGAGGGTAGTTTACAATTAATTTAAGAAAAAAAATTTCAATTGACATTTCTTTTTGGAAGAATGAAGTTACGCCGTACGAGCTTAAAAACTTTTCAATTTCATCAGAACAGAGGAACGTAATTACGTTAAGAGTATTAACGAATCTTCATCTATCGGTGCTTCTAGTTCAAAGCCAAACATATTTGAGGGTTGTAAGAAATTATTTAAAAAATAACATAATCGAATGAAACGCTATTGGCAGTTATTCGGTGATTGAGAAGGTGGAATCACATTTACACAAATTCTTTTTAGAGCTTTCGAACTTTGCATGTATTGAAATTCCGAGTTGACTTTGATGAATACATTTGGTATGGATTGCTTGCAATTAGCATAGTCAGTCGAACGGTCGTGATTTAGTGCTGTGCCAATACGTTAGGTATAGTTTAATGACAGCAGTTGAGAATCTGCTGTGCGGTGAACCACGTTCCTAACTTAGTAAACCTGACAGTAAACTATTCTGCAATTGATTAATTATCGACTGGATACGTTAGAATAATGACGCTTTATGCAAGTCAAATAATTTCTATTGTAATATTGTCTAAGCAAATTGGCATATATTATATACGGCGAAATATTTGCAATACGTATAATACATTGATGGCTGATATATAAAATGAATTGTGATTACGAATAATTCATGGTAATCGACATTTTAATTAAGCGCGAAGTAAGTTATAATTTTTTAAAATTTAATAGAAATATGCAAATATATACTCTCACGTATAATACTATAATAATGTAATCCTTGCTCGTACAAAATTATTTTGCTATTCGCTCGTCCCTATAGAAATTCGTAATTCCAATTTCGATGACCATTCAATTTGCCTAATAAGGCTAAGCGTTTTCAAACTTTTATCGGATTACGCGCGTCGGTACGCTCGTTACGTAGTCGTTTAACAGATAAACGAGGGTAAGCTAAAGAATATTTTTTTGAACAGCCACATTTATCAAATACGTTTCTATCCAGGACAATTGAACACAACGAATATTGTGCTATTGCTTCGCGATTGAGAAAACGAAAATCAGGCAACAATTTCGTCGCTACACGTCGCCCTGATTTCTTCTGAAAATAACTTGTCAAAAGGTCGAGTTCCTTTCATGAAGAATAAAAATCATCCCCATTCCTTTAAATTGGCGAAGCATGTAGACATCTCAGAAATTACGTAGGTGGGAATTTTGGCGTTGTAAAAAAGTTCCCCGCCGCCCTTTCGCCATTTGAAAACGGGGAGCAAGGCTTTGATTAAAAAAAAAAACTCCCGCAAATTATTTCCTCGAGCTCTACACGTACACACGTATATATATAATAACACATATAGGTAAAATATAACAGAACCGCAGCATCCCCATAAGGGACAGGGATGGAAAGGTTTGCAAGCTGATTTCCAGCGAGTTTCAAGTGCAAAGGTAGTCATATACCGACAGGATATAATATAATTACGAAGGACCCAGCGAGAAAATGGGTACACGATAAAATAGTAAAAAAGGAAGTTACGTAAGCTTGTTAGGAAATTTTCGAAGGAATAATCGAGGTGTTGAATTTTAATATATCAAGGGTTGAATAAAGGGGGTGACCTTTCCCTTGAACGGATCGATAGACCACGTTGCCAAATGCAACGACCCAAGTGCATCGCTGAGTAAGAAGAATGAGAATGGCTTCGCCAGCTTGCGCCTTTAACTTGACTGAAAGCTTCCACGTCGAAGGTGCTCACGCGAATCAATAAAGGAAACAAAACCGTCTTGCGGATGAATAGGAAGAACGAACAATGGAAAAGAAGAAGCGGTCAAGACACGTAGCCGTTGTGAACATTTGATAAAAGACAGTCTTCGGGTCTGAGTAATTATTTAAGGGTGTGGTGTGAAACAGGTAATGCGAGCTTTTAACAATGGTATTACAAGGAGCTTTTACCTCGGTCACTGTCTCTTTACTGACGATCTTCATAGAGATCTGTATATGTAGGTACAACGGAGTAAATCACAATTGGCAATTGAATTGACAGACGCCTAAGGGTTTGGCAGTTAACGCCTGACTTAAGTAATGTAGACGCGTCTCGAATTTCAAATAAGAAGAAACGGGTACAAATGGTTGAAACCGAGGTGACATTATTTATCCTTGATAATGAAAAATCAGTGATTTATTATATCAATGCCCCTTTTTCTCGCATAGTCAAATTTCAAAAACTCGTTAAAACCATCGAGACTACTATTGAGGTTATGTTGGTTTCTGCTGCTAATCTACCACCTACCGTTACACCGTCACGGCAATGCTAGGCGTGTCCATCCATAATATAATAACCCACTTCAAGATTATCCTAAAGTCTGCTGTGTGCCCTTAGTCCACCTAATAGCTTGTTGAACCAACAAATTCTGCTAATTATTTTTGTATATGGCAATTAGTTAATTCGTGTCATTTCACGTGATTAAAATGATTTAAAAATTGACAAGTAACTAATATAAATCGAAATAACAACCAGCTACGTTTAATATGGTGAGAAGTAATTCCAATAAAATAAATTATCTTAAGAATTCATAGTCCATATGATTATAGACAGATTCTCCTTCTTCCTCTATCTGCATTCCATCCATGCCAGAGTCAGAAATGAACCAGAGGATCTTCAGTGCACAGATGCTGCGAGTGTAAATAAGAACTAAGGAGTTACCTCGAACACTGATTGCACGGAATGAAATTGACATTTCATTTGAAAGCTTCTGCTTCTCTCCTTCCTCTCATCTACAGGATGTTCCTATTTAACTTTCCAAGACGTTAGATATACTCTGTATTTTTCTCTTTTCTATATGCATAACCTCTATACGTATTTCATTTTCTAATATTTTATTTGTTCCATTACTTACTTTGCAATAATTCCTATCGGATAAGTGCATATGCACTCAGATCCTACATCTAAGTATGTATCACCGTGCAAGTGCATTCTATCAGTGCAGCAATTTTACTGCAATGTCTTTTTTTCGTAAATTTTGGTTTTGCACGTACATTAAAATAACATGCTTAGATATGTAAATTGAACGTGTCAGGACATAGAAAATACGTTAAGCACGCGATTATTTATGCATGTAATTGGTCTCTGTGATGACGTAATTAAATTGTTTATTGGCTCGTTATATTAGTAAGTGCGTGTATCACAGAAATTTTATGATTATTACTATTACCAACATGAAGGTTTTAACGATATTTTGACATGTGTAGATCAATGTATTACCGTATAAATAACGTATGAGTATTTCTGTGTGTATTCCGTGTGGCGGGAGATACGAATTTGTCGCGCGAGTCACGTTCGGTCCGTCACGCGAAATACGAGACGGTAGATATTTTCGGGAATTGCGTAAATGAGTTACGTGCGCTTTGGATTTGCAAGCTCCAGGCGGCTCCAGGCGAGTTTCCCACTGCTACGGTTATCTCGAACGAGGAAGATTCCAACGAAATTTATAGGAGTTATGAATGACCGAATGTCGATGTCCTTATCGAATAAAAGTTAGATTAGATAGTGAAGCTGAGTATTACCGATGATAAAATATACGAAATACAGGATACAGTATTAAACCGTTGGCAAATATAAATACCGTCGGTGGGTTGGCTCTGGTCCAAAGGAGGCTGCAAGCTCTCCCTCATACATACGAAAGAGTGAGCTTTGCCACTACAGCACGACGCCTTTTATACTTATATCCTTTTTGCCGTTTGCGCCAATGCGGAATCCGCCCACTCTTTTGCGACTGTTTCTTTTCTTTCTCTCTATATATATATATATATCCCTCTCTTTTTCTCCCACTTGGTCCGTCAAGGCTCTTCGAAGAAAGATGGTTACGCTCGATACGTGTGGAAGGTAGAAAGAAGACTATATGTAAAAGGACCATTTGAATTATTCCTAATTGAATTCTTTAGGTTTCTTTCAATTTGCAATATATCACCTTATCGAATTGAATATCTAATATGATTGATCTTGATTCTTTAATGGAAATGGGATATTTTGTATATTAAAATTTTTCTCTTTTTATTTAAGATCAGTGATAGCACTTTGCATGTTCTAGAGTTTATTTTTATTTACATGTCTTTACACTGGATTGAGTTCTTACGGGCACGAGAATACTCTTGGAGTTTCGCAAGTTTTGATCAACCGGCTCTTATCTCCAAACTCAGACACTAACAAGGCTGTTATGCTTGGGCTAATGTCATCGTTACCCATCCAAAATCCAAGAGATGAACCTTGTGCTGAACATTGACCCAAGACAGTTGGTTATTCATGAGAGCAAAAAGAGAAGGGTGGGGGAGACGTCACCCAATTTAATTCAAAATACAAATCTTTTGCCATTATTCTTCGGTGGGAATGCACCCTTACTTTTTTATTCATAGTACCCAATTACGAACTGTCGCTAATCAACTTTACCGCGGGTCTGTTACAATACCATGTACAGTTAGTTAGAGCTGCATTAGTTAGCTGTTACGACTCTTGCCATAAATTTTCATTAAACCGCAACGAGATATATTTTACTCGCCATAGACAGAGAAATGTGCTTGGCAGGTATTGTACTTGCAAGAAGAATGTGTGAAAGAGATAGAGAGGAATGAAATAAAATTAAATATTACTTTTCGCGAGGAATGAAACGTCAACGCAAGCTCGTGCATATACATTTATGGACCAAAAATAATAAGATATCTGAATGGATTATCGAGAATAATTGAAGCTTGATTGTAAATCGATCCTCAAGTTCGACTATCTTAAGGAATAACGGTGAGATTTTTTTTCAATCAAACAAGTTGATGTACGAAGCTTTTTTTATGAGGTCTATATAGATCCGGAAGTGCTTGCAGCATAAGCGCTACGAGTCAATAGAGAGAAATACTTTATGAGAGCTTTCAATACGTCTAGCAGATTGAAAACTTTATGACGTATTATTTAAATTGGAGCATAAGGGAGTGTTATGTGCCATTGTACTTATTGTTCAGGTAATAACCCAACTTCGTACAGTATATCGTGCAGGATATGCGTGGCCATAAGGATTGGAAGTACTCGGATGAAGCTTTTGGTGAAGCGTTGTGTGAAAAGTGGAATAGAAAAAAAATGATATAGATGAAAAAAGCGCGTTCTAGTTGATTTTAAATAAAGTGGGAAAGCTTTGGAAGCTACAAGATTATTAAATATATGTAGAACGATCCGAAACCTCAACGCGCAGTTTTTATCGGCTGCGCCGTTAAAATGTTTAGTAAATACGAATGTCAACGTTCATTTATAATATAGATTGTCAACAGGAGAGAGCTTTTTCTTGTATAAAAATATCGATGCCCACTCTACGCAATTTATTCTATATTGAAATTTACATCGATTTTCAATTCTTTTTTTAAATGTATTTTACTTGTCCCTGTTTTTTTCATTTCTCTATCTCTTTCCCTCCGCGTTTCTCATTGCCTATCTCGATTTGATAAGCGTTCAAATTGAGTGTAACGACAGAAATAATAATTGCTTGTGTATCCACTTTTATGCGAACAGTGCTCCAATTTGCGATGGTACTGTCGAATGTCATCCAATCGGAAACTCTCGTTATACGGCTGATGGGCAAAAACCGAAAGCTCCAGAATGCACGTACAATGCTATGAATATATGTACTATGGACTTTCAGCCAATCTTCGGAGCTTGAGCTTTTTCAACCGCGAACATTTCGTTTACTCGTTTGGTCAGCCGAGGCTATTGGCTGATTGTGACTTCACGCTGGATTTTATTTAGTCGTTACCTTAATCCGCAAGATTCGATACAACCTGGAACATGAAGCTTAAATGGAAATCCCATTAAGCTCGTATACTTCAGCTATTGATGTAGTAACCAATTGGCTGATACGATACGCAAACTCTGATGACTCATTCTTATTATGTTACATGTACCAAGAACGGTATATAGAATTGCTTGCAAGTCCACATTTCAATGTAATGGGCCCCTGACCTAATTTTCTTGAAGGAAGAGAAGCCAATCTGTGAACACCTGTGCACATCCATTCATCCTTCATATTGGTTTTGGGACAGGATTCGTGTAGCTCTGGTGAACAGTTGCAAGCTCTACGTGAACTTTGGATAACCGCCAACATCCCTTATAACTGGATACCTTTTCGAAAGCTCATACTATATAGTCAATCAAAATGACATGAAATTTGAGGTTGGGAGTTTTTTCTTTTAGACGCAACACGATCGTATTGATAGGTATGAAATATGTAAATGAATGTTTGAATAAAAGTAAAATGAACATTTTATCGATTGTGAGAATTCGATAAGCCAAATTCTTATTTTGAATTAGTTTCTCGCGGGCTTTCAATATTTAAATTTCATTTCTACCCTCTCATACTCTTGAATGCTCTTCATTTCATGAAATTACTTTAAAGAGAACTTTCTCACTATTTGAGCTTTTTTCTAGAACGTCTCCATTTATACTGATTTATTTGCTATTGAATATTCATGCACGCTGGAGATTGTCTCAGGATATCTTTTTTAATTTTGATTGATCTATAAAAAATAGACAGTTAGAGACTGTGCTATTAATTGATTCAGGCTATAAGTATATATTACATGTCAATGAATTGAAAGTGTAGCTTTTAAATATTTTTACAGAAAACAAAAGGTTCGAATAGAGTAGACAGGTGAACGTGACGCATATAGCCAAGAGGATATCTCCTTGGGGTGACCTATTTCCTCAGATGACAGGCCAGGTTTTAGGGCTGAATACATTATTTAAAGGTATCGAGTGGTACTGGTCTACAGAGCAGCCGTGTTGAGAGGATTTTCTAAGTTTCTGGAAGGCCGCCTTTCCTACTACGCTACACCTGTGGGATTTGAAAAACAAATTTTCCAACACGAAGAAAAGTTCTCAGCATACTTGGTGGTAACTACAAATCTGAAATGTTTGAAATTCGACGTTGGAGTCATTTGCATTTTATTTTAATTTTCGGCCATAAGAAGATTTGCAATTCATACGTTCGTTATTGAACTTCCAGAAAAAAATTATACATAATTGGAGTTGTACATAATTGATAAATCTATGATTCGTATGAAACTTCAAAGAGCCATTGTGCAATTTATCTTTGTGACTTGCATTCATCTGCTTTATCATTATTTTTCCCTTATAGGAATTAAGGTACTTTCTTACTGATACTTTAACATTGTAGAGTCACAATGTACAATTTTTATTAAAAAAAAAAAAAACAGAGTATAGAATAAAGAATTATAAAAGAAATAGCCAATATCAATAGCAAGAAGCAATCAGAGATTAGAGCTTTGCTCGGATCTTATATTTCTCATACAGTAGCCGATGACGTGCATTTCTAGAGATTTCTTTCATAAAATATAGTTCATTCAGAATCCTTTGAAAAGATATCTATTCCCGCAATATTTTTCATTCCTCATGTATAACCATAAGAATTTTCGCAGAAAGATTATATTTTGTGTATTTTTATATACCATTTACTGGAAGTAAACGACGAATGTCAAGAATATCCAGATGCACAAGTCATTCGTCTCATTTACGAGATCCTATTCATCCCTGAGTCAGAATTTTTCACAGAGAGATGCTGTCTGGACCAGAAGTGCCAGGTTCAATTTTAAAAGATCTAATTATACTCCTGGCAGCTATCTCTTTTCTATTTCCAGTAATGTAAATGGAAGTCCTTTAGGGCAGTATTCCTGGTAAAGCGTCCTATACAGCACTTCAATCCAGTTCTGATCCTTCGAGTCTCCCTTTACACAGGACTTCAGTTCATACTCAGGTAGATCTTCACAGCGCCCGAATCTTCCTAATCTAGAGAGTCGGACTCGCCGAGGTTGCCGCATGGAAAATCCCAGTAGGTCGTTTTAATGCATGGACGAACAATTTGCATTGAATGAGAAAGGAGATTAATCAACGTTGCCTTAAAGTGCAAATAGAATATTGAATTAAAACGTGAAGGATTAAGGCACCTTTATTTCATCTAAAGTAACGCAATGAGACATCCAGAAGACGCAAGGTATCGAAACCTAGAAAAAGTTATCGAAATAAGTCAAATATTTTCCGGATGAGCCATCCCCATTTTTTCAAATATCGTTCGCGTGACTGCTTTGCCATTGATATTTTTTATCCTTTTTTTATATTTTATTCGTTTCAACAACTTTGCCAAACAGTTTCCTATCACCGGACTTCGATATCCGATACAGTAAACTGCTTATATTCCTCTCCTGTATAACCTTCAGCTATTTCTTTCAGTGATACGAAATTTTTCATATGAAGCGAGCAGGGATGAGGCACGTGACCTATCAAATAAAGGAAGTGTTACCAAAAAAAATATTCCAAAAACGTATAGAATGGAAATATACGTAATAACTCAAAGAGATGAGATCGTGATAAAAAGAGATATCGATCAATCAAAACTTGAAAGACACAGCGAAACCAAAATTAATAAAAAAAAGATCGCACATACATAGCATAATGACGAAAAATTTTTTAGCATGACTTTAAAATCTTATGCAGCATCCACTGCCGTCGTATATACATGTACAGTCACTGGAGAAATCCGGGATAAATGAACCAATTAGCGAGAGCCATTAATCAAGCTCTGATCGAGGCATTTGTCCGGCCGTAAGCTCCCCGACGGCGCGCAAGCTCCCTGGCTCGGAAGCTGACCGTTCCCGAAAAGCCAGCACGCACGAAGCTCCTGATCCGGTGATACATTTCGGAAGCTGAAAGCTGAACCCTCTGCCCTAACGATATTAATGGTTCTTGTTTCTGTTTCTCAATTGGTAAACAAGCCATCGTATCCATTGATCATTCCTGAAGGGTTCAAATTTCTCAAAATTCAAACTTACACTCGACCTTAAAAATATGCTTTTGGTATTACAGCCCTATGCTTACTCATTCATTCTTCCTTATATACCAACCCCTTCAACCCTCTTGCCATAAAACTTCCTTCTTCCTCTTCACTCAGTCCCCTAGCGTTCTAATCATTCAATTTTCCTAGACTAGCTTGTCACAAAGAATCGGGATCTGGAATGCGTGGGAAATTCGGCGTCCTTTGATAACTAACAAGATAACTAAGCGACACGTGTTTTTTCTTATCGGCCCAGACTGAATTTTTGGGGGTGAAAACCACCCTCGAAAATTGGGGTACTAAAAACCCATTTAATTATTTCACAAATAAAAGCGGTATGTTTCACAATGAAACCAATTGGAAAAATTTCCTCACAATGAGAGATCAAAAATGTGACTTTTTCAAATTTGTAAAAAAACTTTTATGAGGGTGAACCACCCCAAAATTATTTTTCATTATACAAAACCACCATAAGTGCAGCTTACTTTTGGTATGTTTCCGTAGAATAAATGAAATTATATTACATAAATTTACATTATAAGACATACGCGTAACATTCGGAAAATGTGAATCGCCAAGAAATTATTATAACAAATAGAATTTATAAAACCAGCAAGCATTATCAGACTTTATTATTCATTGTATGTGGTATAGTAACCTCCCTAAAAGTTATTCGACAAATTTGAGAAAATTACATTTTTAATCTCTCATTGTGAGGAAATTTTTCCAATTAATTTCATTGTGAAAGATACCGCTTTGATATGTGAAATAATTAAATGGGTGTTTAGTACCCCAATTTTCGGGGGGTGGTTTTCACCCCCAAAAAATTCAATTTGGGCTGATAAGAAAAAACACGTGTCACTTGGTTCTTCGAGTATTACAACATATGTGAAAACGAATAAAATCGGAGGCGGACACCTACCAAGGTTTCCTTGTAAGTATCGCTTGACCCTAGAGACCCTTTTAGATATTTCGAAAATCCGTAAACTCCTATCAAAGACTATGAAATAATAATGGCTCTACGATCTCCCAAATACGATACATGGCATTTTTATTCTAAAGGATTCTAAACCGAAAGTCCTTCCCTCAGAAACAAGGTTCGAATAGACTACTGTATTCTGGGATGATGCCGCTATTCTGTAAAAGCTATCCTGTGAAAATAATAGCCAGGCAACTGAGTGTCAAGTTCAACTCCATACGGAATTGCTTGCCAGAGCGGTCAGCCAAGTTGTAAAAATTGGCTCATTTGCTGACCTTAACCTTCGACCATGACCTTTTTACTCATATATAACCAGTATCGTCATATCCTACATATTTGCACAACCACCAGCCTGAATCTTGATGCATCGAAATTTATTGTTATTACTTTGGGACTCACAGTACTATGAGGTTGGCTGGTAGATACGATGCAATTCCGACTGAGTATAAATAAATCCCGTGGAAGATTTTTAATCGGTTTTCAAAGAACGATTCCGCCATTCGATCTCTAAAATACCCTGTTGTTGGTCTATTTTCACTTTTTTTTTCAATAATAAAATTCTGGTGTCAATATGCCCTGAAAGCATTGTGTTATTGAACGGATATAGGGATTGTTACCTTAGCTCCATGTAAACAGATTACGGGTAGTGCTCAAAATATCTGATGTATAAAGTAACGAGCGAAGAAGAGCAAAATGTCGTCTTTATGATACAGTAGCTAAAACTAAAATGGCTGGCTGTGGAAAGCAAGAGATTCCAGTTGCTCGTTTGCAATAAATCAGGCCTGTAAGTAATATAGAGGGCGTGTGCTTTGTACTGTATCTAAGAGGCGAAGAGAAACAGGCTATTAGAAATGTTCGTCTAACAGAGACGAAGAGTCTAGCAGACAAGGGTGTGTCTATCAGTCTTACGAATTTTCTCATTTCCTATCTAATTATAGTAAAATTTACACGATTCGGCACTTTGACGTATCCAGCTCTATCTTCAAAGTGGCTAAAATCTTTCTATAGTACGCTAAAAAAACATGAATATCAGTTCGTATTTCCTACTGTTTATCAGTGTAATAACTCCTTGTAGAGATTTAGCTACAATTTCTCTGCAACGAGATACCAGAATCCTTGATAGCTTGTGAATCATCTTCGTTACGGATTCAACTAGGAAAACGTCAGAACCCTTCTGTATGCTGTTCCTGTCCATTATTCATTCCATATCGGACTTCCATTCCTGTACTCTAGTATCATCCCTGTAACCCTATAGCTACAGGGTGTACGTGTATGTATGTACATATTGCGTCTAGTCGAAAATGTGACATCCCATATACGTATAACAGCTTGCACATGATTTAATATCGTGGGAATATTTCGGGTTATATCTCAACGTAGATACTGATGAACCTCGCAGACTCCGTGACCATGGACAATATTGGAATATTCACGTAATGGCTTACTGGTATGGATTATCGGCTAAGATTTAAAGACGTGCAAGGGATGCTGGGATGATGCATTTAAATGTTAACGTTCGTTGCTTAATTTTTTATGTCAACCAATGGGGCCGAATATACAGTGACGTCCAATTAAAGTGCAACACTTGAATTTTTGTACATTTCTGTGAAATTATGGCCGATGTCGAAAAACCAAAGACATATTTTTTTAGAAAATTTCCTTCCCGTTCGAATTGTAAAGGTTTTATTCCGATCGGATACAAAATGGCCGAACGGCAGGGGTTGGAGTGAAATAGTGCATTTTGGGACCTTTTGAAAAGTGCGAGAACTAGTAGTTCCAGAAGGAAATTCACATTCACATCTCCGAAAACAATAATTTTGTGAGAATCTGCAGTATTGTTAAAGATGATATCACGCAGAAACTGGACCAGATTG
>JAYRCB010000343.1:1292733-1357325 GCA_036026315.1 Trachelus stipa
CGGTTTTTCGATATCGGCCATAATTTCACAGAAATGTACAAAAATTCATGTGTTGCACTTCAATTGGACGTTACTGTGTATGGAAATAAATTGTGTTGGATCGTTCGTTACGTCGAGATGACTTGGGGGGACGACTGCTTGTTCAATTATTAAATAAGAATTCTAGTAACTTATTTTTCACCAATTTTCTCAAGGGGCCTTCTTCTATAGGCCTCCCTCGGTACTGGCTGAAAATAACTTCTCCCAAGTAATTGCAAACAACGCTGTTTATTTGTACGCGAAACTCGGTGGAAAATTAGACTTTGCTAGGCTGCCTGAGAATTTTGGCAAGCGACGCTATTTCGTATTAATATACCATGCTCATCGTTATAGTACTTGACCCAGAATCCCTTTACGGATTTTCCTTAGATGTGCATATCGATTTTCCACTTTATAACAAAATAATCGTTATAAACCTGTTTATCAATGGTTTTATACAAAGACAACAGTCTATAGATACATTTTTGCTTTTCCAAACCCGAACGAAACACCGGAACTTACGAGTTACTTCCGTCGGAGTGAAATCGGATTACGGTGGTCCCTACAGGCAGATTTTTCTTCGTCTTAAGAGAATCTATTATCCTTAAAAGGCCTCGATGTCAGCCTAAAGAGTTCAAGGATATTGATTCACTTTTTCTTTTCCCCTTTTCAAGGTAAACCCTCCACTTTACTTTCTTTCGTGCAAAGTCTTTAAGTCCCCGACGTCGCGTCTTGCTCATGAAAATTTCGGTCAAAGCCGGATTAATAATAATGAAAAAATTCAAGTCGTCTCACGAGTTACATCGTGCGACACCTGACCCAACAAACCTTTGTGCTTGTTTGAACGGTGGGACGAGATGCCAAAACATTTCACTAAGCTTTTAAGGGTATTCAAGTAAAAACCGACCTTCAATTTAAATATACACTCTGCTTTATTCTTTTATATCATTGCTAATAAAATGCGTCTACACACTCTAGTACAATTATAATGAAGTGCCTTACGTATCTCATACACGCGGCAGTTTCAGGACTTATTATGCCTGATTAAAGTATCAGACTGACTTGAGCAGAGTAGACCAATTTCAAGGGGCCGTCGTGTTAATGAAATATTAATGAAAAACTGTCTGCCTCACGGGAATAACAATTTACCATGGCCACAAAAAAGCGACTCGCTCATCCATTCCAGTCTGTGCAATTTACCGTTTATAGTAAGGGGGTGAAACAGAATGGCCTCTTGAACGAGGACGTTTGCTCGTGAAAACGGTGGTCCATTATGCGTCATATTTCTCTCGTGATCTATCCCCGGGAACGTCCTAGAAAATTTTTCACCTGTTTACCCAGTGCCGACGTATAAACAGCTGCTTGATATTTTACATTGAATAATATACCTATATATAGTATACACACGACAGAGCTTCTTCTTATTCTTAGCTCGGAGTCTCTTTTTCATTTTTTATCTCTACTATTATGTGAAACTTTTAAGTGAAACTTTTTATTGAAATCTAAATGCTTCTATAATACAGAGTACGCGTATATCCAAGCATAAAATATGTTTCCTATGAGTGTCCTATGGATATCGTATCATGTATTACGATACCAAATTATATACTGAGTACTAAGGAACTTTTTATGAACGACGAATATTCATAGAAGAGGTTAAACACTTTTAATTCGTATTTCATAGTGTTTCATTTATTAAAGTGACGTTTGACGTGGTTCGTGTCATTGTCATGTGGTTATAGTAGCGGAAATAGCGATGAAGAAATACAAAGAAATCGCTTTAGGCTGTGTTTCTATGTATCTGTTTCAAGGACCGTTAAGCAAGTCGATATTTATTGTTGGAATGATAATGGCGACAGCAGCGCCATCAACGAACGGCAAGAAGTGTTACTAATGATAGCGGTCTGTATTTCGTTTGATATTGAGAAAGGAACGCCGAAAATAGGTAAAAATAAAAGTTAATAGTCGCGAGCTAATGTCGCCCGTTGAAATTGCCAAGTGTGTCGCTCCTGTGCGATACGGCCGTAACAATCTCAGGTCGACACAGCACGACACGTGAAGAAGATTCGTCGCTCGAACATTCTGGCTTATAAAACTAAGTCGACAAAACTGGGTTAAGTCCTTTAAGCCACCCTTCCTCCAATTTTACTCTTTGTCTCCCTAGCGCTCATTTTCCTTCCCCCTTTTCCCTATAGAGAGAGGAAGTTAACGACGGAGCACCCCAGCGCCAAAGTAAAACGGGCTAATTGACGAAGAGGGTGAGACATCGAGCGGCGCAAGTCTCTCGTCAATAATAATATTAAAAATTCGGGGAGGGTTAAACAGTCTCAGGGTTCGAACCACCCCTAAGATAAGGGTGACATGAGGCTACCACTTCCGGCATTATGAATTGTTCAGCCTGTCTTGGACCTTGCTAATTAATCGGTACCGACAAAACAAAATAGACTGACCATTTCTTACCCTTTGTGCTTGAGGGTTGAATACAATGGAGGTAGAAATTAGGGGTTGTCCGTGTAATATCTTCAGGTGAAATATAACACGATCAAAATATCTTTGGTTAGACTTTATTTTATAGCGCTACTTTTTTCGCATCCCTCTACACGTGCTCGTTCATCCCTCGCAGAGGGGTTATCAATTTCTTCCTCGTGTCTTATCTAGCCTCCTACTGACTTAGGGGTTGCCCCCGTGAAATATTAACTCAGAATTAATTGACCTTAGGACTTGCATCCCCAACTATTTCTTTCAGTTACCACCAGACCCGCCTATAAGGGTTGTCCGTAGTGAAACAATCTTCTATGAAAATTAAAAGATCGCCTCTAGAGCATGGTTCGCGGTCGCACCCTGGTTCCTCTTTTCTACGGAACATTGTAAGAGAGACATGTCTTCTAGGGGTGGATGGATGATCGCACCCTCGTCAACTGTAATTCTGTTGAGATCTCGCGAAATTCTGTCCATGGTGAACATTTCATTTATTTCCCTACCCACGTCTCGCTGTTACTACCCTCCCACTCTCGCACATATAACTGTTTCAACTTTCGCATAACCAACCCCTGTTCATAGAAGCATAACATTCTCCAAAGTACCGACTATGTATTTAACCATATCAGGAAGCCGTTCCCAAAGTACAAAGTGTATCGTATCCGGTGGGCTTCTCCTTGGGATGTTTCATGGCACACCTGCTCACAGAAATTCTCTATAGATATTCCACCCCCTAATATTCCACCCTGGACACACTCCTCGCAATCCATAAATCTGTCCACCTACGCTGGTTCTTATGACGCTTTCCCAAAGTATATCCCGAGCAATTTCCTATATTGACTACCCAGGTGACTATGTATATTTACACAATATACTTTTCAACCCTTATCGATAAGCTTTCGTATCGGTTAAAGTCGGCGTTCTAGTCAATGATAATACTGATAACTCACTGTAATATCAGTGATGGTAATGATGACGTAATATGATATAAACCATGAATTTAATTATTTCTGATATCTAAGTATAATTCATAAGATAATAATTAAGGGTTGGTTATCATTTCTATGAAGGGTTGGTTTGTATGCTTTTCAAAGACCATCCTACCGATATCAATGGACACAAAGGACTCTATGACCCGTGAGCTGAAATCTAGCGATATCAAAATGATACCAGATATACAGAGGAGTAGGGCTTCCTACTCTGGAGAATAGTACGATCTAAACAAGTCGGCTGTGACGAGGGTGTAAAATCAACGTTTTTGCGGACGTAATATCGCGGATATGACGAGAAGCTCTCCTAGTACAATAGACACAAAAGCCCAAAGCTCTGGGGCACGTAGATATCGGGCTGTCTTGCACAATGTATTAGAGGGACGCGCGTCACAAGGATTTCATGGGATACAATAAGAACCTTCCACCCTTAACAGCATGACGAGCGTCGGGCGTCGTAATCCCGTCATTCTGACGTCTATGAGAAACATAGTATAAACAACAACGCTGAAAATTTTCCATAGAAAGATATAACAGATAAATATTGTGATTACTAGAAAAGAAAAGAACACAAATGGATATATCCGGTAGGAAAATTGTACAGTCAACCCCCTTCATAAAAAGACCGTCGTCATCGATATCGATTCAAGTAAATATTTCATCTTTAATTTTTCTTTGGGGATGATTTTACTGATGAATTATTCAGTGCGGGGTGCTCGATTAAGCGAGATAAAATCGATATATCGGCATTAAAAATTTCATCGAAAATTCACGTAATTAGATAACAGCTATGGGGGATGATAAAGGCGGGAGGTTTAAACTGCCTATTGAAAAGTTCTTATTGTACGCTGTCTCGCGAGGACTCAAGGAAATCGCTGATGTTCAGTCAAGACGAAAATTCTTCTGACAACTTACAGTGGCAAACACAACAGTGTTTATAGCCCCGAGAGCGAAGCGAATTTCCTTGTACTCTGCTATTACCTCATCCATCTAAAAATTACGAACGGTCTCCTTTAAAAGTGTTTCGCTGCACGGTTGACTTTTCTTTCACTTTTTCTCCCATCAACTTGGCAAAGACACGTAACCAAATTTACTTACGAGTTCTTACTGTTTTAAAGCATATTCAAAATTACGGAAAAGCTCGTGAGTGTCACAATAATAATGACTTCTGACAGTCTGACGAATGACTGACGAATGACATTATTCATATATTAATCTTATATCGATGCAGTATAAATTTAAGTACCGTGATAAAAAACGAATATATGTCGTATAAATATATAACAGCAATACACAGTTATGATATTCCTAATAATATTTTATAGGTCAGAAATGACGATCATCGACGTTCACCATCTTCTGGAATTGCACGAGAGACCGAACAAGCCAGGAATCATATCGTGGAAAAGGATCTTCTGTGAAGGTCGCGCTGGTTTGTTTTCCTTGTTACAATACGAGGTCATTACGCAATGGCGACGACAAAGGACACGAGTACATTCAATATGCATCGAATATCTGTACAGTCCTGGTAAAATTGTAGGTTGGTGCCATATTCACTTTAGTTAAATTAGCGTTAAACGAACGGAGGAATGATGGTGAAATGGCTAGGGAATAAATCGCGTGGCTTTAGAATTTTTCAATAAAAATATAGACCGTTACGGAGCGCATGTAGGAAAGATTTTATAACTATGGATATACCCATGAAAATATGCCGACTGGGTGGAAAAAAAAAGTTTTTGATTAATACCAAATACATTATTCCGTAGTATCTACTATACTGTGAATCATATATGTATATGCTCCAACACCTTGAAATACTGTGAAATAAGTTATCCAAAAATTACAATTGCAGATGCGCAAGTGCAATTTGTTAGAGTGCCCCTATCACTGTGGGTCCATTTCATTGGAATTCCACCTCGTTTTTTTATTCTAGACTGTACACCGTACATCAGGGGTGAATCCTTACGAGGAAGAAAGTTCAACACCCTCCCTTATAAGGGAAGCCTTCGTTTTTTAATGGTCACTCTACTATTTCCAGCCGAGGCCAATATTTTTTTTCTATAACTTCTTAAACCTCGGTCCAAACGTTCGTTTAATAAGAAAAAAGAAATTGTAATATTTCTCAGGGTGCGAATTGACTCACCACACAATATTCCTTGCGGTACTGTGAGATAAACTAAGATGGGATACAGTAAGGATAACCTGTTAAAATTCCGAAAACGTATTTTATTCGGATGTCTGAGGAATCGATACTGAAAGTAACAAAGGGAAAATCACATTGATCCAGCAGTCTTTGTTCAGGGTTATTTACGAGTTTCTGGTTCCTGGAGAACTTGATAAATTCACGGTTACGGAAAGTTTTACCGAACGAGTAGAAAATCGATGCAAAATCTCTATGGAAACCAGAGCCATGATATACGTCGTATGATATATCATATGATTATATGTAGAACTTGGATTTGAAGTTGGCGCCGTTGGAGTCATCGATTTTTCGATTGGAGTTTTTACCGATTCCTAAGATCTTTTCAATGACTGAAATCAGTCCGCTATTCGTGTTGGCAATTTCATTTCGCATGAAATAAATTCTTTTCTGCGACTTTTCCGCGAGTATTTCATATCTGTGCATATACCAAGTTACATGCACACCAGGCGCGTATACATATGTACACTGATACTAATACTTTCGTATGATATAGTAACCTTCCCGTGTTCGGGATTCGATTTTATTCGTAACTTTTCTAAGAATTTTCAACCAGTGCGAAATTCGTAAATTGGCGATGCTCGAGAGAGCGAGAGAGAAAGGGAATAGAATTCACAACGCGAAGAGTTTGTGCCTCGAGACTATCTCAAGAGAGTTCTCTTTATTTCACTTTCTTTAAAGCTTTCTTTTCTTTCCGTAATCTTTCATTTACATATATGAGATATATAAATTTTTGCATCACTCTCACGAAATCAGGATAAAAATTTACCCGTGCAGATCAAGTTGGCCAACATGGAAGAGCTCTGGATTGGCATGTATACCAATCCAATGGTATACCACTTGAATAGGAAATCAAATAAGCATCGCTAAAGGAATATTATTCAAAGGCGAGTTCACACTGCTAGTGAATTCTAGCAAAGACATTCTCGCCTTTAGTGCCAGTCTCGATACAGGCTCCGAAAATTTGGAAGCGATTCAAAAGGAAGAAAACTGAATTTTCAAGATCAAAAGAATCGCTCGAGCCTCGAGCTTTCAATCCATCAAAGTGTTTGCTATGTACAATACGTCCCGAACAAATATAATAATTAAATAAATTAAAGTACTGTAGCAGGTGATATAATTAAAAAAAAAATAAAATTGCATGATCAAATATAATTTTCGAATTAGCATATATCTAACCATACCCCGTATATTATTATTTCGCATATCAATCGTATAGAATGAATTCGATGAATCCTGATATACACTATAATAATAATTATCAAAATTATCTCTCGCATTCTTCTCAATTAACACAACCATCGTTCAATCAGATTAACACCCTCCGAGGAATTCCAAACGTTACATTCACGTGTCCCTTGGAATTCACAAAGGCACCATGTCGACTGACGCAGACGTTGCAAAAGCATTAGACAAGATTGTCCAAGACATTACGTACACCGTGTATGCATGTTTCAAGGATAAAGCTCTTAGCGAATTACGTAACGTCATAACGTAATACGTAAGTGCCACAGTGGGAAATATCATGAGATCCCATATAAGGCATTTACACGCTTCTGTCCGTATTGGTGGATAACGT
Organism: Trachelus stipa; assembly: GCA_036026315.1. Lineage (NCBI taxonomy): Eukaryota > Metazoa > Arthropoda > Insecta > Hymenoptera > Cephidae > Trachelus > Trachelus stipa. Next base: position 1,299,998 of record JAYRCB010000343.1, read on the forward strand.
TTAAATCATATGAATTCTCGAGGTCGTATTGCTATACATATAAATGAAGCGCCGATCGAAGCTGCACTCGCAATACGAGCTTAAGGGTGCTCGTGCGCCGTTGCATGCTTGTAAAAACGGTTATTAAGATAAAATCTTAAAGGCAGCAAAGTAGTGGCAAGGTCCCCTGTAATATGCGAACCACCTACGGGACGACCGAGACCTCGTCCTATCGGCCATTCCTGATCTTGGCTTGCGGCGTTAAGGTCTGCCAACTTTATCACATTCCATACAATTGTCTTACAGGGCTTGTATACATATATATGTTGTCTAATCACGATTAATATGCTTCACTGCCAGCCAATCATTCTAAGCTAAGAATACGGCGTCGTGTTAACTTTCGAACGAATGTTAACTGTTGTTTTGGCATGCTCAGAATTTCGCTTATCTCACGGGAAGAGCTTCTGACAGAGACATCCGTGAGTAGTTTCTTAATATACTGAACTTGGGATAAGTTTTGATGTAATTTGAATGTATCGAATTCAAAGTTTTTTTTCAGGATCGAATTTTTCTTTTACAAGAAATTCGAACTTTGTTAATGTTTATTGCGTCTTTTTTTGACAGCTCTATGGGAACTTTTGTCAAGTTTTAAAATGATTTTATTATTTTTTTGATTTATTTATTTGAGTAATTTTTACCCTTTTTTACCGTTTTACATTGGTTTACTTGTGTAGGGGTTGTATGCATTGGGTTAATTGATGGAAACTTTTTCTACAGAATGTTGTCCCACCCTTGCATACGTTTTGCGTCTGGGCTTTTTTTCGTTCGCAAAAAGCTCGGTTATTTTCACTGAGAGAACGTTCGGAAAAACGACAGCACTCGCAGCTATTTGACGCGCGGCACGAATCGTCGAACTCGCAGTTTTTCTCGTGAGCTCTTACGTGCGACTGTGCTTGCTGTTTTCCTTCTGTTTACGTTTTCACTCTTTCTGTTTTTAACGAGGTCCACGCGGTTTTCACGAACCCAACGTGCTGCTTTCATTTACAAATGGTTGTAGCGCACAAATCATCAAAACCGTATGTGCGCTTGGCAAATATTTCCAGTGAGGAAAACGTCTAGTATTTTTTGTCAAAAGTCAAAATGGGGCATTTTTGATGATTACCGCATAGCACGTTACCCTAAAATAAAAACAGAAATGTTGTTTCTCCACTTTCAGTGTATTAATATTGTAAAGTTGTAGTTTAGCTTTGGACTAAACGATGACAGAATTTGAAGAAAAAAAACGCCGTAAAAAAATAAACGGAAGAACGCATGCATCCGATTGAAAAACACTAAAAAATTTCATTAATAAAAAAGTGCACCCAGTATATTAAAAGTCTTATCAATGATATCGACGATGAAATTCGTGTATTGCGGATATTGGACAAAATAATAATGATGATGATTGCTAAACTGAATTTATCAAAAGTCAGACTAAAACGTAATAACTCAAAGAACTTCTGACTGTACATTTTCTTTTGTCAACGACTCAACGTTTTGGCACAATCAGTCGTAAATTCTCGGCAATCATCGCTGCGACACTTTGCCACCGTTGTTGCTCTGGGCGTCCCCCAGAGAAAGGGCTTTCTCCATAAATCAAGGGCGACAACGCCAAATAACATGCGAACGACACACAAAATCGAAGACCCTCCTGTCAGGAGCAACGATCGATCATCCCGATTCTTAATTCGAGTATAAATGTAACACTATTTGATAAGAGTAAACAGGCATATCGGCTTGCGTCTGGTGCTATTCAGTAAATTTACATAGAGAGCATGGAGGTAAAGACGTAGCACAGATATGGGTGATGCTCCTTGGGTAAAACAGTTTGCGATTGGCAAATACACGATTCTTTTGTCTTTTCTTGATATTCCCATTAAACATAGAAAAGTAGAACGACGATCATTGGTTCCGGAAAGCATATAAAGATAGCCAAGAGCTAGATGGAATTTTAAAAAAGTACATTATTTCTCTTTTTCTTTTTCATTATTGTGCTTTAGTATTATTTATCTGTTTGATTTAAAATATTTATATGTATATAATCGTCATGCTAAGTTCAATTATTAAACTTTATGATTTTCTCATCATAATATTTTTAACAAATGTTGGTATACTTATACATATAATACGGCTGTAATATAATTTTGTCGCAATACTATAGCTATATACAGGTCTTAATTTTTTAATGTAATACAAATAACAGAATTCACGAGCTCTTAGGTTCAACTTGACTCACCTGGCTTCATTCTATATGAATTTATTATACTTTACAAGATAAATAAATATATTTATCTCTACATCAAAGTACAACTTAATTCATTATTTCAATATCACTTCACGAAAGAGAATGTTAAAACATTTTGAGAACACTTTTTTTTTAAATAATAACAAAGTTTAAAATTTTCAAGCAGAACGATAGCTTTAAGATTAATCTCAAACATTTATCATTAGACTATATCTGTATCTGTGCTATAGATAAACCAGGAATACGTTAACTCTGAGAATAAGTCCGAAAGACTACCGAATACAGAGAGTTCATTTGTCTCGTTCTTTCTGTTAACGAACCAGCCATTTTTACATATAGTCGTCGTTCATTAAGGCCGTGTATATATCGGTGAATAAGGTAAAAAGATGGATTACTCTCGTTCAATTAGCTACAGTCATCTAATCAAGGTGAATTATACTAGTCAACGTGAATCTAGGTCCACGATAAAATGATGCATAAAGTAAATAGAAAAAAAAGCCCAAAACTATCGGCAACGTTAAAGAAAGTAAGAAAAATTGGAAACCCCAAGAGCAGAAGGAAGTAAGTTTATCGAAAGAAATTTATCGGAGCATAGTTATCCGTGAAATAGGAAATCAACTTCAGACTGTAAATAGCGCTTAGACGCGTGTTCTGCTCGAGAGATGAACTACAGTTCAATCAATAACGAAGCAACGAAGGCAGGTAATTTGTGGGGAAAATGTATGAATAATGTAACGTGCTGTTCCTTCGTTCTAGAATTGTAAACAATAATTAGTCAGCGTCACCCTGGGAAATTTATTCAGTTGCTGTTCTGGAGTTGGACCAGTATTGCGCTTCTCCTTTGCCTACAGAAATTTTCTAATTTATCAAAACAAAACAATTCCTATGGTAACAACATAATTTTGCGTAGGAATAACGTCATTTTGAATCTCCCGGGCAATTTCTTAACGGTAGCCGAGCCAATGCAATGGGATACGTTCATCGCGTATGAAATCTAATTTGAATAATAACATAGAGAGATATAAAGTACTAAAGCCATATATAAAGTGACAGTTATACACAAAGCTCTATGAAACTTTCATGTACCAATTTAATGATATTTGATTTTCCTTTGTTCCACAGCACATACTACGCAATGTGTACGTATTGTACTGACATTTTCTCTCTGCTTTCTCGTATATCCACTTGACATTATATGTATAACAGACTCGAGTATACCGAAGACCAACTTTTTCGTCGTACACACAAGGGCCATAGTGCACCGTAGAATTAAACTGTGGAAAATACAATAGCGATAATGCGAATTGCAGTCACTGTTCTCACAGTGCTTTCTGCGAATTGCAAATAGTATATTGCGAATGAGATTACGGTATGAGCTTAAACAGCATATGTTGTTTATCGATCTAGCACAAAGTGCTTGTTGAAACAGCTCGAAAATATTGTTAAATAAAAAAAAAGATATCGAGTGGCAACATAATTGCAAGTCAATCACGAAGCTTTTTTTTATTTACTTCGTTAAGCAGCATCCAGCCAACGAGCTTTCACAACGCTTCGCGAATATTAAGCTCAAAGTCTCGTTTCGTTACGCTCGAAGAAGATTTCCCTGGTGGCTGAGCTTTCGTAGAATAGAAAGTGTTTCGGTTATCTCGATTCGATCAACATTTGGAGTGTCTCTTATTATTCTATGTCTCTCATTTCTTTCGAATAAAGAACAATGTGCCACTTTGAGCTCTAAACGTGCAGTAATAGATCAAAATCGGGGAGTTCCTCTCGGCGAGCATTAAGACAAAGTTTTAATGGACAAAGCATAAAATCGTGGATTTCATGGTGTTCCAAAACTTAAAAGGCGGCCAAGGGGACCAGTTATAATTTCGTAGAAAAAGAACGTAAGAGGATACATTGCGAATCGCTCAAGGATGGCCAGTCAGGAATTCAATCAAGTGTTTTCTTCATCGGTAGAATCCTCATCTGCGGGGAAAATATCAATAAGGAGACCCCAGGAAGAGTAACGTTTTTTTAACAGTGAAACATGCTCCTCGATGCCAGTCATTGTGGTTGGAAAATGTAAACCGATTATCTATCCTCATTTAAAAACAAATCAACTTTTTATGACATGTACCACACGTTACCTGATCTTTGTCAGGATTTTAGAACTACTCTCAGAGATAAATGTAAATCATACCCATTTTCATACCTTTGTTTGACACAGGTGATCAAGATTCTTTTTAGGGCTGTAACTCTGTACGCCGACCTTTTTGAACGTGAGTGCTATTGTAAAAGTTGTTTCTTTTGAGTTTTATACCTGCACGCGTCAGGCCAAAAGCCCCCATGGAAAGGAACATTATTCTTTTGTAAATTCTTTATGTACTCCAATAAGAAATATGACGACATGGAAAGCTTATGTATAAACAAGGGGTGCTTTATTCAGCATCCTTAAGACTGCGTACCTCGCTCGAAAGTGGATCGTGTAATTAGACCTGACATCAAACTGGCGTCAAATTAAGCTTGTGTAAAATTCGTGCCAATATTCTAATTTTCATATCCTGATATAAAGAGCTGTCAAAAGTTAACAACCATCGCAGTACAGCTATTATCGTGATTCTCCAAATATTTCAGATCGAGAGCTTTTTACTCGATTATTCATATATCACAAGAACTTTTGCCCATGTTTATTAATTTGTATCCACGTCGCCATCGACGTCGGACGTATCCAAGTGGATTTTCAGAGCCTCAGGGAAAAATAAAAGCTCGGCGTTAATAAAAGCTTTCGATGAAACACCAGGTAGGAGTCACATGCAAATCGGTTGATTGTTCTACAGCCATTCAAACTCCACCCCAAGTCCGTGTCTCTATAGTCACTAAGTGCGACGGTGCAGCATCCGCTCCTGCTAGCGTCAGCGCAACGCAAGCTGCATTTTGCACGCAATGCGTCCAATATTCCTCATCGCTTTATAGAACTGGGAAAGAAATTACGAGTATGGCGCTACGACTCGAAGTCATTTGTGTCCGAAATACGTTCAAGGTATGAATAAGCAATTTTCCAAATTTTCGTACCTACATTACACGAGTCCCTTCCTATACTCTTCTTCGCATTAGCAGCGCTGCCACGAAAGCTCTTAGCCGATTGTACTCGAAGTGCGTGTGGGCTTTAGATATCGACAGTACAATAAGCTCCGGTCGTCACTACCACTTTATTTCTCATACGTACTTTTACCTAGCAAAGCTGAGATTTCGGAAATTGAGGTGAATTGATATAACGACAGCGATATGTCTTCAAGATAAACGGCACAAGAGCTTTTCAAGCTACATGTATATATACATATATATATATATTTTGACGTATTTTTAAACTCGACACCGATAACGTAAATCCGATAGCTAATCTACACCAGCTTCGGCCGTCCACATTTCGTCCATGCATCCGCTTGCTAGATGGGCGCCAGCCAATTCTTATTGCACCGGAAATTGACGTGCCGGTATGACCTGAGAGTCGAGGTGGAACATTCTCAACTCTGGTAAAACGAGAGCTTTGACGGAACCTATCAGAACAGACGGTAGCATAACGGATCCTATCGATTTTTGGGGACGCGTAAAATCGAGAAACTCAACCGTAGGTGCTGATTCTTGAGATCGCGTAAAATCAGTAAACGCAATTGGATGCAGGGATGGGAACGGACGGTTACGGAAATGCGCTGCCGCTTGGGCTGCTAGGTTACGGTAAAGATCTCCAGCCCACGGCCTGTCTCTGGACTTCTGCAGACCATTTCTGATGCATATTTTTTTAATAATTTTCGTAATATGTATATCATACCATAATTTTGTCATCTACATCGCTCTGAGAATCATCGTCACTCGAAGAATCAAGTGATATCGAGTCAAGTGATAATCGTAGTACATATGTCCAAACCGGGAAAAGCATTAGCAAGAAAACGTATCGGTGTGTACGAGATATCATACTTCATTCTAGTGAAAAATGACGCGAGGGTTAAGCTGGAGCGTCGGAACGCTTTAAAGGACCAACCCCGGAACAGCGCTTTCGTATAAACGGAGGAGACCGTTCTGTTGTAAATCGAACCATCAGTCACTATTAATGGTACCAACTAGGAACACTGTGGAGCATCGAACGTTTCCCATCACGTACGTTTCACTGAGTCAGGTTGGCCAACTTGGTTCCTGCTGATTCGCAAATTGATCAATATATCAGAACTTCCGATGCTGCACGAAGAAGCGTGACCGCTTTAAATGGAAGCTGTAGACTATGGTTGCGTCCACAGTAAAAAAATGTCAGTCCACCAAATTATGTATGATTCCATCGACTCACCGTTGATGGCGTGAAGCTCGGTGGGTGCTTTAAATTGGGCTGTGTGCAGCGCAAGCTCCCCAGTGTCGGCTGCGGCTTGGAGTAACAGCTGCTGATGATGATGGTGCCTCGTGGAAGATCTATGATGATGTACGCTATTTAGTACGATGTTGCTGGAGGTTCTGCTCAGAGCTTTTCTCTGACGTACAGCTTCCTTGTAGACCCTGCAGTACATGACGATCATCACTATGCCCGGAATCCAAAATGAGACGCAGGAGCTTATCACGGAGTAGGCACGATTTACTACGAAGTTGCAGAGCTGATGAAGAGATATAAATTTGGACTAGGTTATATTTATGAATTTGAAAAAAAATATCATCATTCTTTTTTCCAGTACTCACGTGAGGATTCTCCGCCATGGCATCCAGATGCTCCTGAGTCGTGTACCATCCCATGAAGATGGGGATGAAGCTTATCAGTGCTGGGAGTAACCAGGCACTACCCAGCATACAACCCACTGTACTTTGCTTCATGATTACAGAATATTCCAAGGGACTGACTATTGCGTAATAACGATCGACACTTATGCAACACAGATGAAGAATGGAGGCGGTCGAGAAGTACACGTCCAGAGAATTCCAGACGTCGCACATGAACCTGCCGAAGAGCCATCTTCCACCAGAGAGTTCGACCGAGGCGTTAAAAGTCATGGCGCACATCGCTACCAGAAGATCTGCCGCTGCCAGACTGACCACGTAACAATTCGTGACTACACGCAGTTTTCTGTGCCTCCGTACACTCGCTATCACCAGGGCGTTACCCAGGACTGCTGTGGTTATTATAGTTCCCATTATTATACCCTTGACCACTACAAAAAATTCATTCACGTTATCCGGCAGATTGCCCACTGTTGGATTTTCAGCTGGAGCTGAGGTCACGTTGGACGTTGAATTTTCTGAGGTTGCTCCTGGATCCACTCTGCTCGGTAGGCTCGTCGTTACGGCTGCCATTACATTTAACATTATTTCAAAACTTTTTTACCTCTTCTCATTGCCTCTCCAGAGAATTCACATGGACCAGATGACTTAAACACGTAGTGATTATACTATAGTTATCCTTTGAACCATCCATGGATGAATTTACTTGATGGTGTAATGGAAAATGATGTCAATACAAGAAACGTGAGACTTTTCGAGATCGATGCTTTACTCAAGAATTTTTTTCTTGGAGCTTTGCCACTGCCAGTTAATTCTGCATCTTCTTATCAGATCGTATATAAGTTTTCATGTATTTCATAAAATCCATTTTGGGAATCCGCTAGGGCATCTCGTAGATCATGGTTACTTTTTTTCGTCTTCGTCTTCTACTTTATCTCGATTATCCTTGAATGCTATCCTTAGAGTCTTGGAGATCTTTACGCCACTTCAATCACCCTGATAGAAGCGTCCAGACGACTTTGGTAAATTTGCGTCTAGGGAATTGTTTCAGTTTCTTAACGAGTTTCACGATTTTACGTTCACTTTATTCACTTGGGATTTTTATACCTAGATTCAAAAAGGCAACTCCTCGTTCTAAAAAATCAAAATTTTGTATAGGTATAAGCAAGATGTCTGCCAATTACTTTGATTTTATCACAATTGTATGAGACTAGTGCTTCATCGTGATTTTCATCATTGATCCACGACCTCTTAATGAATTTGTTCGCACGGAAACAATTGCAAGAAACTGGGACCCCTAAGGAACAAAAAATTCGAAGGAATCAAATAAAAATGTTTATCAACGACATGAAAGCTAATGGTTCTTAATAGGATGTCGCTATGGCTATAGTGCTAATAATAAGTACATATGTATTTATACTTTAGAAAAAAATTCAAAATTTTCAATCCACCTTAATTAGTACTAGACAAATTAATTGCATCGGACGATGTCGTTTCAACAACCATGAACAATAGTTTTGAATAAAACAAAAATTTTATCAAATTTTAATTAACCGATCCATCATTTCCGCTTAATGCTTGTGTAAGAACCGTATTAAAGAAAAAGGGGTTAATAACTTCTAGAACGGATATGAGGAAGTTGGAACGCGGTGCAATGAAGTCTCGTGGAAGCAGGAAGCTTTAACACGTACCCTCAGGAAATTCTTGGGCGATGCTGCAAAATTATTATTCCCATCAAATTCCGTATCTTTATATATAAACTTGGCTACGATTAAAAAGGGCTTTAATTTAAGATGATTAATTAACGATAGTAACTCCTCGCAAAGTTCATTTGGATATTGCCGTAATATATTTTCACTAATTTAATCGTCGTTCTAGCTTGTGTCGTGTGTTTATCATTGACCACTATAGCTATCTTTAATCTATAATATCTTTAATTAAGAAAAATTAACGAGCAGCGCGAATCAAACGATAGAATTATTTCGTAGCTCAGAAACTATGGATGAGCTTCAATTCTCGTTGAAGAGAGTACAAGAGAGAGGGAAATACATCATGTTACTCCCACTCGCACTTCAACTACTATGGCCGATCTTAATTGCATTGCCATTATGCGGCTACACGTTATTACGTAAAATCGTTAGCACCACATCGGTTCTCCTGTATTATCTAACGGGTGGATTTTAGGTACGAGTGCAGAACAAAAGAGTGGGAGATCGTATAACTTCGAAAATTGAAAAGCTTCAGATAATTTAATTATCCATAATCATCGAAGTATGGGTGTATCAAGGCTTTGATGATTTTACGAATTAATTCGATAAGTCGCTAAGAGTGCTGATTTTATTTTTTGGATTTACTTTCTCTGCTTCTTAAAAAAAATCTTTTAATCAACTTTTTGTCACTGATGTATGACGCAATTAGCAGGAAAGTGCCGGGTGACTTATCGCCGTGGTATGAATTATTGAGTTTCTTTAAAGATTTCTTGATTTCTCAAAAATCTAAGGGATGAAACAATTTTCTTCTCACGGAATTTCCACTGAATCTTTCGTTTCCATCTGAGCCAAAAAGAATGTAATATCATTAACTCTAACTGCTCTTTCATCTCGCTGCCAGATGTTGTTTGTCCCCGAAAAGAATATTGACGTGACACCGGTTCAATATTTTCCCCATTTCACGTGAATCTCGCAGTTAATGCAAATCGGTTATTTCATGTTTTTTACCATAGACACATATAAGGGATGTCTGATTTGAATTTCTATGTAAATTATATAGCTTCTCTTCGCGGATACCAGCACAATGTAAAAAAAAAATATGGAATTGAAAAATCATCGTCTTCAAATATATTTTTTTTAATACAAAAACAAAAGTTATTAAATTCAAAAATTGCATTAACACATAAATCGAATTCACTCGGCTCTCAATCCGTTCGACTAATTCGCGTATTGAAATTAACTTTATTCCCGAATCCATTTACGATGAGTCTGGCGATGAGTGTAATGTAACAAAAAATGGAAGGGCTTGAATATGCAAGCAAAAATATTACCATGTAAATTGAAGAATATGAATGAAATTCTTTTTCCTTTCGAAAACCATTATTTTGATACTTCATTTTAATTATCCGAGTCGTCGTCTCTTAGTATATTCGAAAAAAATTATAAAATTTCATCGATTCATAGCAGAAAATGTTTGTCTGACCATTTTTTCAGTATTAATACTCGGAGAAATTTTTTTTTTAATTGGCGCATATTGCTGACTACATTACCGTTTTAATTTAATGCTGATACACTTCCATTCAAAGCGCAAAGCTTAATTATCAAGCAATAACGTGATACCCTTTAACTAGATTGCTAGAGGGATTGTTGGTCGAATGCATGGATGCCCGTATAAACGCGCAAAGATAAAATTCAGTAGAACAAATCAAAGCAGTGTCAGACAATATATAATCTTATCAGGTTACTGAATAAATTTTTGTAATAATTAGAAACAGTAATTAACTGCCAAAGAATTTCCATATGTCAGTTCCAATACAGATTATTTCGTAAAATACAGTGTATTTAATTAAGAGCGCAGTGATTCATTAAACTCAGGAAAACCGCACGGACCTTAATATCCTGAAAACGCGTGACATCCCTCTTTAATCCTTATACGTTAAGCCGACAAGCATTATTAACATCGTTATCCAATTTTCACGCGTCGTTAACACCAGCATATCATATCTGCCTATTTTCATAAGAGATTCATCCCATGTAAAGATAAGAATCACATATCATGCAAATTCCTCGAAAATGCAAAATATAACGAAACTCCGAATTAAGTGTAATGCCTCAAAACGCAAAAAACGGTATTTCAAAAAAATGGGGTCACTCGTAAGAATAACGTAAAAAAAAATTTAATTCCTATAATTAATTTACTCGACAAGTATCCACATTAATAACCCAAATTGCACTTTACTAATTTGAAAAAGTCCTAATAATAAATCAAAAATATTTTTGTAATCACACCGTAACACATACCTTGGAAATAAGTATACGTACGTTATAGGGATATAACGTGACTCGGATAAATGTCCAAAGACTCAAAATTCAACCCACAACCCAAGGAGTCCCCACATCACAATCTGACGCGCGTACGTTTACTTTTTCATTCATCTTTCACCAAAATCACAACTCACGCTTCAGTGTTATTTCGTGGCTATGTTAACCAGTGCCGCGGATCAGGGCGCACTGCCCGCCTATCCGGGTGTAAGTTCTGACTGGATTCTGCTGGTGGCGCCACAGTCGGCAAAAACAACCCCCCCCAGACCGTAACAGCCTTTACAAGATGTGGGGGTAGGTCTTGTCGCATCAATGGGGTCGACCTCTCATTCTAAACTCTGTTCCAACCCCCAGAAAATCTTTCTTTTACCAGCCAAACTTCGAGCCTTCTTCAATAGCTCGCTTTTTCATCAGCCATCAAAAACCACCCCTACATATATCTTATAGTCGTTTTATTCACGTGATATCCTCCTCCGTTACATATAGGGATGCCTTATTTTTACACGACTAGGATCGTTACGTGCACCCGGTTATCTCTATCGCGTCGGCACGTTTAACCATTATCATTAAAACCTTAAGGTTTGCAGATATCAATCATTCTAAGAAGACAGAAAAACTTTAATACGTATGGATCTACTACGAGATATCAACTACAGGTCGTTTCAGTATTTCCTTATTCGGGTGGAATAATTGATTATATTTTAATAACAAGTTACGCAATAGAGCTTGCAATGCTATATAATACTGTTAGAAAAAAAAATATGTCTGATTTTACTAAATATTTTTAAGCGTGACGTAATCCTACGCAGGGTGCTATTACGGACGTGCGTAGAATACATGTAGACTGTCGAAAACAACACGTACGTAGGATGTTGCGCCAATGCGGAAATCTTGTGCGACATATTACCGAACGCACATTCGAACCACCCGGTATATATTTAAATGACGCTACTCTGCCGTAACCCGTTTTTTCCTCCCCAACCAAATGGATAGCTCTCAATTACAACCAAACCAGACGACAATAACACGATTTTACAGAACAAATGGCACTCGCGAGATCATTTGTTCTCGAGTCAGTACGATTCTCTACGTAAATTTCACAAAAATCCATAGCGCCATGGAGGCAGAACCATGAACTACGATGCAAATGCGCAGCGAACTAAAATTCACGGTTCGAAGGTCACGTAGTCAAGAATTGTATGAACGTTTAATCATTCTTTAAGGTTAATCCTTAGAATCATTATTATTTTCATATTGATCAGAGGTTATGTAACTCCGAAGGGATGCACATAGATGAGGATTTTAATATTATTAGATTTATTGATGCATTCGATTAATTTAATCTATTGGTCAGCTGAACAAGTACAACGGAATACGGGTCATACATAATCGATTCTACTACACACGCTAAACTCACCTCTCTTGTAAATTGCTGACCTTGAACTTAAGTTGAAAAACGCGAACGGCACGAAAGGCACACTTACGTGGACTTCTACACGCGTGCTAATGTACCTTTTCCTTACAGTACATGCATATACATCCCTCTGAAAACTCCTCAGGGTTGATGGCGAGTAGTTGCCCGGTGCTTTTACATACGTGTCTGGCTTTTCAAGGAAACCGGAAAACATTTGCGTCTTCCGCCTTTTGGTAAAGGTTTGCACGTGTTCACGTGATATTTTCTACTTTGATTCACTGGTAGTTTCGGACGTTACGGTCAAACTCTTTCCGTACGATTCACATCCCGGCTGGATCATTAGAGTTTGTCGGTAATCATATGTTTTAGATACGATATGTAAAATTCAATTATTGATCTCATAGAAATTGAGTGATTTTAATCCATAGGCTAACGATACTTTTTCTATAGTGTAGTAATAATTTTAATACATATCTTTTGACAGATCTCACTAGCGCCATCTTCCAACCTAGAAAGAAAATAGAGGCTTTGCAAGCTTTGTAGGTAAGTGAAATCTTCCTTATCGGCAAGATAAATGCGGTTTCTGCAAAGGAATGCATCGAACGCTAAACAACAGACGGTATGCGTTAAGATATTTACAAAGTATGATTTTTAATGAAATTATAGTTTCCCATTTGTAGAATAAAAATCTTAAGTCATCGTCAGAGACTGCTGAGCTCGCAGCATTCACGAAACTTCCTCAAAGTATCTGAGCAGAACGCTGTGGTTCGTTTCTATCCTCGGGCAGTGCTGCCATCTATGAAATTGTTCAGTCCCTTCAAAAAATAACGACGAAGATCTCAAATTTCATTAAGACCTTTAAAAAGCTTTTTCGGAAAATAACTTCGAGCCAAATATATAGAAGAAGTCATCGTCCAAATGCTTCACAATCATTTATTCAGCTTCATCGAGTTAATACTGTTTCTTCCGACGCAGCGATGACCCAGCACGCAATTGTTCATAAAACCCTAATTCAATTCCATTAAATGTGCACAAGGTCCTGACTTGCATTTTCACGGCGACTGACAGCTGCCCAGATTGTACCACATTCCCACGTTAAATTCTATACTTACAAGTTGGCAAAGTGTTTGCCCACGTTACGGCGAACAAGTTTTCCGGCAGATCCTCTTAGTTGAAGTAAACTTACCCAGTTCATGCTGATGGAAAGCAATGTATTTAAATAGATTATGTAAGATCCGGATTTAAAGAGAAAAACAAAATGGCGATCTCGGTCTACGTAAGATATAAAACAGAAAAAAAAATCTAGAGCTCAAAGTGCTGTAAACACCCTGTGTCAACTGTTGGCTTCTTTTTGGAAGTCGAGAATAGGATTATTTCTCGGTTGGTTTCATAGGGTAACTAAAGGTGGAAAACTCTTGATTCTACAAGCCTTCATGGCTACCTATCTGACAGAACGAAATGCTGCTTGATAATTAAGCACTTCCGAGCAGATGTGCCTTCCCATTACAGACTCAGCTTACGAACCACCCTTGTTCATTCTCTTCCTTTGCTATCCTCCTGGGATACTTTATTCTATCATAATATTTTTATTTATGCGTCATTTACAATTTTTTGTGTACATGTTCTGGTTTTAGATGTGCTTCCTACAGTCTTTGCTGGATAGTTTTTACAGAAAAATATGGATGTTTAAACAGCACGAGAAAATTTTTTATATTGTTTACGGCTATTTAGCGGAAACTAACGTGAGACTGAGTGCACGACGAAGACGAGCAAAAAAGATAGAGTAAGAGAAAAAGGTTAGTTTAAATGGAAATCTTAGTATTTTTGGGGACCAGCACTAATGTGGCCGATACTTAATAATATGATTTACTAGAATTTGTCTTATGTTCCGCAACGGGTTTTTATTTGTCTATCAATTTATTATCTTTCCAGGTACATTTCCGATGTTTATGTGAATTCGTATTTTTATGTTTTTTTTTATCGGAATCCTAAAACAATATTTTTTTAGTAGCTCTGCTCATCCTCTTTCATATGAACGATAACAGTTAAATATACGATTGGTTATCGAGAAAATAAAACTATGGAATTTTTAATTAAAAATATACAACAGAGATACAAGTTATAAAGTCTAATAGGAAACAAGTAGTTCCAGCTTTACGTGTGAACTTCATTAATTTCTTTAGCACATTTGTCCATTTAAAATTTTTCAAAATCTCTCAACCCCTAAGATACGTTACCCGTCTACCGTAACGTCTAGCCATTTCGATTTGCTGTCAAAAAATTCCTTAGTGTTAGAATCGTAATGAATATCCTCGCAATAAGAGAAATGTGGAAAGGGGTGAAAAGAGTTAAAACGAAAAAAAAATAATCCCAAAAGCGATTGCGAGGGTGAAAAAGAGAGATATAAGAAATTCCATAGAAAGGGTGGAGGGAGGGAAGGGTCGGCCCGCAAAGCGATATCCGTTGAAATAGTACAGTAGCTGGATTTGTGGAATGAACGAGAAGAGAGTAAAAAAGGAGAGACAAAAAAGAAAAGTATAAAAAAAGCAAAGGGGTGAAAGAAAGTAGTAAAGAAGAAGAAAAAAAGAAGAAGAAGAAGAAGAAGGTACAGAATCGGATATCTTGGAGAGGAAGGGCATTTCGGATAAGAATCTCTCGAAGCAGTTTCACCCTCGTAACGACCTACTACCCCTAGCCCACTGCTACCACTACCGCTACTACCCCTTCTCTAAGAAGACTTAGTAGCTTCAAAACTCCGATGTAATTCGGTGGCTCCTTTCTAAAATCTAGCAACTCCCAAGAAACTACCCTTTTCGGCTAGAGGGGTAGGATCGATCGCAACAGCCTTTCAAGGATACCGGAAATCCTCTATAATGGAGGAAACTCGTTTACCCTCCCCCCCGTCATCCTACCCCTCCAAGACCAAGGACAACTCAAAATACGTTAATAAGGAAGGCAGCCACCGATCGGCGACCTCTTCGACACGCGCCCTCGATCTATAAATACAAGAAACGGCACTATTTACCCTTGAGTATCGAAGACGGGGGTGGCTTTACACCCTCCGATGCCTCTCCTCACCGTACGGCACACACGAACCGTTCCAAGGCATCCCCTATCATATGCAAGACCCAACAATATCGAATAGAGCTTGCATGCGCTTAATCTGCACGATGAATCAGGCTTTATCCAGCCAAGGTCACCATCCCCTAACCACCATCAAATGCACCCTGTGACGTGCCATCAATTCTTATTCAAGTGCCGCAACTTTCTAGGTCTGCCTATATATTGATTGACTTGTCAATAACCTCCCCTTGTACCTCTTATCAACCTACCCCATCATCGGGGCAAGTTTGATTATTTGCAATTTTCTTTCCTCGAGGTCACATTCTCAGAACCACCTCAGGGGATGATTTCACTGACGATGAACCACTTCGATCTTTTTTATCAGTTATCAGACCAAGTGTCATATATATTTTCTCTTATAAACCTTTACCACTTGGTTCATTTCAAATCACTTGCAACCCATAAAATGTCATTCAAGGCTTACCAACCGTTCACGTGTGCAGTTAACGAGATCTTTGGCTGGTATGTCCACCTGAGAATTGATGACCCTGTACACTGGTGTTTGTACGGGCGGCTGGGTAACCATGTAACGTGCTCGTGTCCGTAGAGTTTATATCGGCTGCTCCACTAGGTACATGCAGAATGTGCTGCTATGTGTAGAGGTTGCTGCAATGCGCAACGGCTACATGCTAGGGCCATGCCAGTTTCCACCCCTGTATTTAGGGCTCCCCTTAACACCCTTTAGACATATAAAACATCATTCCAGTACCATAATAAATAAGAGGGTGGTAGAGGGAGAATTTCGAAAAGATAAAAATACTGTCCAAAGAGCGGCAAGGTCTTTAGAAATTTTTCTGATTGATCCATCGTCTCGTACCCTTGAAACAAATTGACATAAAATACAGCGGGGACAGTGACGTCTATAAACAAGTTCAAAAACAATCTTTATTTCGACCGATCTTCATTAAATAATTCATAACAAAAAGAAACGTGAACATTTAAAATACAATCGCATTTGGCTACTATCGTGATAACTATACAGTGATCTCTCTTGTTTTTTTTTATACATTTACTATTTACAAGACATTCAGCATACCTCGATTAGATCCTTCTTACATGATGCGTATTATGCGTTTATTAATTAGATATATTGTTTGCGCCTTATAGAGAGGGAGGAGAGACGATGCCGACTTAACGCGTAAGGGTATATATGTACTATATAATAATGCGTTGGTGCGTATGTATATATTATTTACGTATATACATATATACCTCTATATTATTTTTCACATAACCCACGTACATATTCTCATCTGTATATGATAACACACTTGATTGTCTATGCTGCCTGTGCGCAAATACTTTTGTTTTTGCTTTTATTTTCATTTTTGTTCTTTATTTTTTTCTCGTATTTATTACATTTAACGCACAAGACCATATTTCACCATCTAGGATTTTCATCCTGTTTCTCGTGGGTGTTCGCTTTATTTTATTTTTTTTTAATTTCGTATTAATTTTCTCATACATATACGCAGTGTGAGGCGTCATCGAGCGTGAAAAGATAAATAATTAATAGATTCGCTGAGTACTGATGATCATTCGGCAATAATTATATAGCAGTATGTAATATTTGTATACCGAGTTCCGTTCACCCGAACAGTATTGATCCCGCCATAAAATGGTAGCTAATTGATTCGCTGTAAGTGAAAAGAAAATAGGCAGACAGACTCTTGGTAGCAGAAGAAATTGATAAAAGGGAAAGAAGAGAAAATAAAAGACAGTCCGAATACTCGAGAGCAATAAGAGAAAAATGATTATTCTTGTAGAACAATAAATTAGAACAAAAAATATTATTGTTATCCGTGTTATCAATCCATTTTTCAGATCGTGCTTATCATTCAATCCTAAAATAATTATCTAGTTTAACATTTTTTCTCAAATTAAAGAAAATTATTTTTGAGCACACCGATACTTGTTTCGAGCAAAATAGTACCATTGGCCAATAAGGAATACGATGATTCGATATTCTCTATCTTCCTCTCTCCATAAAAAATATATCAACGTCATTTACAATCAATCCCATCAAACATACAGGCTCACGTTAAATAAAAATGCGAAAAAAAAGTTAAAAATATTTTTTATAGACATTTTTAATTTGTACTACAGTAATTTCTCATCATTCTCTCTGCATAAGTGACTGTTCAGCTCGTAGGTCACGTGGGGAGTATACGGATGCACTTTATGCATTAAAATTAAAAAGGTAAAACGCATAATTTATATTTCACTGATAACTGACAAGTACGGCGTGCACGTTGAGGCAATGATAAGACAAATGATTTTCATTCACCCGTAAAATTCATTGATAACTTCATATGGGTGATACGTGTATGTACATTGACTGTATCGTGTAACATACAGACAAATGAAACAAAATGATCGCCGTACGAGTCATTAGATATTACAATGATCGAATTAACCGATTAATCAATCCGCGGGAAGACTATGCGAGTGTTAGTAGTCATTTGAAAAATATTATTTAGGTATGCTGGATTTATCTTACACATATGTTATTATTTTCGAATGACAGTGAGATTTGGATTTCATTTTTATGTCCGGTCGACTTTGAATCGTGAATTATCAGTATTGGTCTCTTTTTAGATAAATTGATAAAAAGTGCATACGCATTGTGCAATTAGTGCATTGATATAATTGGATAAAAAAGAAATTCAAGAAAATAAGCAATACTTTTTGACAACACAGCTACCACCCTAATTAACTCTCTTGTATTTTGATTTATGGACAAAACAACCGTGAACTTTGAACTATTTTTTCAGAATCAAACGAATGGGGTGTAACGACCGTGTATAAATTACAGGGTGTTTTACGCGAGGTTGACTATTTATGTAGCAAACGATATACACGTGAAATATTTGTATATCCGTTCTGTGCAAGGGCTAGTCAAAAAGAAACGAAGGCTGACTTTAATTAGGGTAATAGATAATCGATATCGATAAGACCCCTCGAGCTTATGAATATACAATTTCGTGCAGGTTTAATTGATAGTACAGATTTTATTTTTGCTCGCGACAGATATCTGTGACCGACGGCCAGCGTTGGCACGTGCGACGTCGTTGGCAATCATGTAGCACTCGTATCGCCGAACCATAATTGAATACGTATATTTCTCATAGTAAGTGTACAATATTTTTTTTTTATAACGATAAAGAGAAAATCGAAAAAAATCGATATATCATATATATGAGTTTTGTGCGTATATCACTTTTTATCAATTATTCTACCTTTATATGTGCGTACATATTATCAGTAATATATCACTTGTTATCCATCCACGCATTTCTCATTAAGTGAATATAACCGGGTAAGTATAGTCAATAGTATATTATTCTCTGTGGACGATCACGCGTACCTGCACTATGTTATACGTATGTACATGTAAATATGTATATATGGTCTGCGTAAAACGGTATAGTTTTCAGAACCTCATATGCGTGAGACACGTGAATTACGGCTTGGCTACTCGTTTTTTCTTCTCGATCTGTGATATTTTGATTATGCTGCCCGACAAACCCATAGCATGGTGCTGCTTATAAAATGATAAAATCACCCACGACCAAGTCTCGCTGACAAATTAACGGTTATTAGAAATCACTAATTACAATTATTATTATTTATGGTTTATGTACACATGGGTTATATACTTGTCGCCATGGAGTCTTACGACCAAGAGCTTTGCACTGTAATTTATCGAAGTCGCAGTTCATATTCGCGACTGTTCTAGCTGACGAAGATTTGAAAAGTGGCGGAAAATTGAAATATTGAATTTTGACTAAATCGCTATATTCTCATTGTTTCGCGAGATTTGTTATTTCATAAAATTTTTTTACCAAGTTTGTATCGTTAGAAAAAGTAACCCCTGTTTAGGGGATGGTATAAAAAGAAAACGTAAAAACTTTTCGACAAACGGACACGATTTTTCGAAGTCATAACTAATTAGTAATAATTAACGATCGGGGGTAAAGTTTTGGCCCGTTAAAAAGTTGAAGATATTTTTGCAGCTAATTAGCGAGATATTTTGCATAATGGCGAACGATAACGCGTTATACGAAAATTGCGATAGGATCGCGCCTAATTTTTTATAAACATTTATGAAAACGACTAATTTGCGTGCGCGAATAAAATTTTCTCGACACCTCACGAAACGATACTTTGTCGTACAAACTGCTGTAACCCGTGTATCCATAACATATCTTGCAGTAGCACGCATACCAACCTACGAAATATTTAAAATAAGCATGTAAAATAATTAAACTTTTTTTACCGTAATAAAAAAAATATATAATATTTCCAAAAGCTCGTCCCGATAAGTCATGATAATAAAGCAAAAGATCACGTAAATTGATAATTAAGAGCAATTAAAATGATAATCAATCAAATAATACAGACGAGTCATGAAGTCATAAATATTCACCATATTCCATGCACTTAAACGTAAAAGGCTAATCACAATCCCGTTAAAGGAAACGATACAGACGAGAACAAGCTATCGCGTAATAACTTCCACATCGTAAAAAGCTCGTAAAGCACTTAACACGGGCATTTTGCGAAAATGGCAAATAATCGAGACGTTACGTATTTTAGCACAAATGAAAATTCTCTAAGGAAATCTCAGAGTCCCATATGTTTAAATCTGCATCTAAAAGCTCTTGATTGTAAGAATTTTTTTTTTCTTCAAATATCTTCATAACCCACAGCTTCCGGTACGTCCGATGTATCGGATGACTCTTGAATCCGTAATTTGATTGATTTCATAAATATTCTTTCTTTTGGTCGCGCGCAAGGCTCCTCACATAAACGAATGGCCGAAGGATGAGGTATATTCGTTAATTAGAAAAAGAGTGAGAATCGATATATGGTAGGATGAACGCTCGTTGTGTCTAGATGTCACCTTATGGACGCCATTGCGATATTACGATATTATGATCTGATGGATTTGTTACATGCCGCTGACATGAGTATTCTCAATTGCATTGGTCGTATGACTAGAGAGACGTAGAAATCGATTTTCTGCTTGTTTAATTAGCACTTAAGTTATACGTTACGGTTATTCGTTTATCTTAGTTCGAAGCATGCTTAGAATTTACTTATGTGGAGAATATATCATATACACAAAACACGGTTAGATCAATGCTTATGAATTATATGCTCGGGTATGTACAGAGCCGCGAAATACGATTTTCCTTTTTTCTTCAAATTTCACTGCCGAATAACGACAACGACGCTTCCTACACTTCATGTTCCTTATACGCGTGTGATACAATTAGTGGGTGTCATTTGCATAGGATCTATTTGACATTTTTGAATTACATGTAATTTTTAATAATCCGGTATATAATAGCTTGAAGTAGACTCTAATCAGAATTTCAAATTACGTAAAACGACACGAAGAAGAATAAAACACAAAGATAAAATATTCCTAGGCTCGTACATTAATTAGAGCTTTAGACTCAAGAATGAAGGGAGTTCAGTATTTTTTAACTCCTTCGTATTTGTATCTCTCTCATTTATCATTATTTTTTATATTCTCTCTCTTTCTTGTGAAATTAATTAACCAAGACCTTGCACGGTCTCTTTAGTTTTATTGAATTCAATGTACTGGAGTACCCAGGCAATTTCCTTTGGGGAAGCAATTAAACTGATAGTCTTGCACAGTTCTCGCGCAAATGCATGCATACGCACATTAAAGAAAGAAAAGTATTGCCAGTTTTACAGCAAAACAGGAAACGTCGTTGTGGGACGCGACAAATTTACGACCTATTGTATTATTTCTTTTTTCCAATTTTCTTTCCTCTCTCTCTCTCTCTCTCGTCGTACCTTTCTCTTCTTTTACTATTCATCACGTTCAACTAACGCGTCTCCGTATACGCTCACACAGCCTATACCTAGTATTGCATTTGATTGTTGATACGCAAGTGCTAAAGAGAGGCTAGGAAAGTCGCTAACGAAATCATAAGTAACGTTATTTCTTGTCAATTTGACTTTTCTGTTAGGTATTGCGAAAACTAGTAATTACTATACTCTCCATGTCACTTCATGTATTTTCATACAAACAGATAATCTCTTATTTTCACTCTTGTATACGCTTTTCTCTCTCTCTCTAGCTCTCTCATTCCGTCTCCCTCTCCCTTTGCTTCTCTTTCACTCTCTCTTTCTTGACAAGATTTATTTACATATTTACAAGAAATTCGCGACAAACTATCCTGATCCAGTCGAATCAAGGAATTTCACATTGACAAAATTTTTGTATGAATCAATCACTAAAAATGACGCAATGAGAAATGTCACGTGGTCGCAGAAAAGAGTCAATTTTTTTTTGATAATCGACTGATCGATACTATAATTATCATATTAGGAAGTGCTACACGTATTCCATGATTACGACAGGACGAAGGAATCCATTGTCGCAATAAGAAATTTTTTTAACTCGAAGACATTATTGCATCGTTATTCAGTTCGTTCTCCGGCCAACCAAGGTCGTCTAATACAGTAATTACAGGACACGGTGTCGGCATCATTAGAGTAGAGTAGAACGTTCATTCGCTTAATGAAAACCGCGCCGCGCCAAATTAATACGCACGTATTGCTAATTGCGAATCGTTCGAATACTAGGATATATAATATCCACGCGCCTTAATTAATACGGCGATATCGGCTTTAAAACATCCACCATATCAATATCACTCTTGAGCATTTACTTCTCTGTGATAACGACGACTGACATTATCAGCTATTTTACAGAGCCATCAATGAATATCGGCTGACGTGGAGATTACTCTGCGCATTGAAACTATAGTAGAAAAGTACCTTGGGCTTTCCTCTTGTCATCTCTGTGTTCATTACGATCTGGACCGAAAGTGAAGAAGTTGGAAAAAAAACTTACAAAGAAACTAACAATGGAAGAACGAAAGGATACCAACAATAGAATTTCGATCCCTTCAATCCAACTGAAATGCCCTTCTTTCTTTTCGTTTATATTGCAATTTTTTTTCACTGAGACATAATTTCGAAAAATTTATTCGCAAATCTGTACTTTGCTCTGTATCCCGTAATTTAAAAAAAAATCCTTTTCGTCTTCTGGTAATACAAATTTCCTCTCTCTCTCTCTCTCTCTCTTCGCTTTATCAACCCTTTTCGCATCTTCAAAGATAATCCAATTCCTTCTCGAACGTATCACGCTCTAACACACTAACCATACGAGGAATGCTAATTTTCTAATGTAAGCGGTACAGTCTTTTTTCTCCGTGTCGTACTCGTCTTTGAAACCTTAAACTGCGTTTCTACGTTTCCTCCAATTCTACCTCGCGACTAAACCTTTGCCCGTTCCTTTTTTTAACTTTTTTTGCCACTCTCGTTACCGTCATTCAGCCGTGGTTCTCTTTTTTCCATTTCATATGGAGCGCTGTGCGAGCGCAATCTTTAATTAAAAAATATTTAACAATAAAAAGAAACAAGATAAAACCTTCGCGATATTCGAGAGTCTTCAGCGAATTTGTGAAATAAGTCTTAGGCCATCGATTCTCTGTTTTCTTTTATCATACGTACTTTTATACTTAATTTATTTTCACCAGCTTATCAATCCTCGTCTCGTCGCAATTATCATTCGCTTTTGCCTCCTCTATTTTGTTTTGTACTATTTTTTAAATAATTTTACTGCATCCCGCAAGATCGATTCGCGGCGAATCGATCTTGGCTCTTGAGAATAAAACTTATTGCCACGATAAACAATAGTTACAACAGACTCGGCACGCACGTCTATGGGAAATACATAGTTATTACGTGTACGAGTTAATTAAAGCTTTAAAATATCACTAGCCGCAAATTATTGATATACAAAGTTTGTAACAGTTTGATACGATTCGCGCCGTTTCTTTTGCTTTCACTTCAAGATCTTTAAAACAATATGAAAAATGCCTTAAAGGTATACGAGAGTCCATTGCGATCACCAAGAAGGTGAGATTCCCTTTTACCGTACTTTTTTCTTTACACTTCAACGACATCTGATTGAATCAAATTTCAGTATCTCTTATTGCAATTTTATTCAATTTCGCTCATTTTGTTATTGAAGATCAGATATATTTGAGATCAGTCATTTAGCAACGCTCGGAAATATTATTACTCTTTTTCAGAAATCTCTGTCTCCTTGTTATCGTTCTACAGGCTTGCTCGCTGTCAAATGAGCCGTCAATGGCGTCTCGATGCTCACGCGACACGCATCGTTCGACTACGAAGCTTACTTAAAGCTAACTTTGGCAATATGATACTGTGACCTATGCAAAGATTGCAAACATTTAATTTGGCAATATTATTTATATCTCGTGATGCTGTGGTTAATTTATGCGCATGAAATGGGGTTGCTTTCTCTTAAGTTAAAATTAAGGGTTGGGTGGGATTTTCAAGGATAACTTAAAATCTAAATTTGGTTTCGTCTCAGAGACTGCTCCCAAACTCGCTCGATCTTCTTCGGTCGACTTGCTTCAGATAAGTCTCCGTGTACATGCACTTTGTTCGGTCATCGTACCTAAAGCAGAGACAAAAAAGTTATTACATTAAAAATTGCAAACTCGTCAGTTACCTACAGTAAAAAAAGTCTCTAACCAGTTAAGCTATAAACTGTTAAGAAAAAATCTGATAATTATATCGAGAAAAAAAAATTATTTTCAATTCAAAGAGGAAAAAATCAACAAAGATGAAACGAAAGAACGATAATGGAGTCGAAGTAAATGTTACGTAACGGATAAATAATAATAATAAAAAAACATAAACATAAATTCATACTGCATACCTCGTAGATCGACATCAGACCAAATCGTACCTTAACGATGGCCGCCGAATTTCTAATGCATCCAAATCCGACGGTTCTCTCCTGCAGAGCGAGCAGAAGGCGCATTGCAGAGTATTTTTGAACGCCTCCCGGAAGTCTCGATTAAAATACGCATAGATCAGTGGATTAAGGGCCGAGTTGGCGTATCCGATCCAGAATAGAACGGCTATGACTAAATCAGGACACGGACAGGCCTTTCCGCACAGGGACGTGGTGACGTACCAGAGAAAAAAGGGTAGCCAGCACAGTATGAAAGTGCCCATAATGATACCAAGCGTTCTGGCAGCTTTGTGCTCCCTCTTCATCTTCATCATGTTCTTATCCTTAGTCGGGGTGTGAAGATGATCCGTGCTGATCTCATTGAGAGTCAAGGTCTTGGAGGAGCCGCCGCTATTCAATTCCCCATTAAGATTGTTAAGGTCCTTGCTCGGCCTATGGCTGAGCAGCATGGCGTTTCCCATTCTGCTGTGCATTTGCTTCTCCTGCCTATTCGCTTCCTTGAAGATGGAGAAGTACGTCAGGGTCATGATGGTGCACGGTATCCAGAATGATATGCTGGACGACAATATGGCGTAGCCCTTGTTGACTTTGAACTCGCAGAGTTCAGGATGCTTGTGACGATGTTCGCTGTTCTCCGTCGTGGTGTACCAGCCGTTGAAGATCGGCACGAAGGAGATGATCGCCGGCGAGAGCCAGCAGGCCATCAGCATAAAAGCAGCGACGCGTTTCGTCATATTTATTGGATACTTGAGTGGCTTGACGATCGCGTAATAACGATCTACGGAGATGCACATTAGATGAAGAATGGAGCTTGTGCTGAAGTAAACATCGAGCGAGTTCCACACGTCGCACATGAAGTAACTGAATAGCCACCTTCCGGTTATCTGTACGCTGGCGTTGAATGTCATGGCGAACATGGCTACCAGCATATCCGCTAACGCTAACGACACTACAAAGTAGTTCGTGATGATCCTGAGCTTCCGGTGTCTCATCACTGAAACCATTACGAGAAGATTGCCAAAGACGGCAGTTACTATTATCGAGCCTAATATGCATCCTTTCAAAATGGCTAATGGTACATCCGGCCATTTCTCTTCCATCGATAATGTCCCGTTTGCCAATGGGTCCTCCGACGTCGTGACGTCGAACGACTCCGTCGATGAGAATTCGACGTAAGGCTCAGCCGTCATCGCCATTCTCGATGCGCGGAGGAGCCCTTCTCACGTTCTTGCCCGTGGAAACTTTTCCCGGGGGCTTTAGGTCACGGACGTACCCAGTAGCCGATCCAGCAGAATCGCCCTCATCTTTTACTGGCTCCTGCACGATTGCCTCTGATTATTCGCTGTGATGAGAACGACACTCTATTCTTCCCTTTTGCTTTCTTCGCACCAAAATATTTTCACCCCCCAATTTTACAGACCTCAGTCAGCCGCTCGTTAGTTTGGCTCGCGCAGTTGGACGATCTGAAAATAAAAATCAAATGCGTTAGTCAAATGAAAACACTGCCTGAATACATATATGGGTATAAACGGGTGCTGGGAAAATTCGTAACTACAATTGGAAAACACGAGAGGGTGTGTTTTCAACCCTTCCACATATAAAATGAATTGAATTTTGTTCCCCTATATAGGTTTTGTATGTTAATTCTTACATATATTTCTCGTTCGTGGCTGGTTAATACGAGTCCGTACGATATGCAGTGGCGGGAACGAAAAGTTTATTTGAATTGTCTTCATTTCAAATGAGGACGTACAAAGACTTAGTGTAACCTTGAACACAGGGCGTAGGCTATATCGCGGCACGGCTGCCAGGGTGTCAAGTGCATCCTCGCTCAAGCGAGTAATTTATAATTCGCTATTTTTGAGGTTAAATTTGGGTCAATTACCCGTTGGAAGTGCCAGGGGCGAATTCACATTTCGAAATGTAGCGTTTGCACTTTCGGAGGAATGAAAATTGTCTAATTCCGATAGTTATCGTGTATACTGAATATATTCAGTACAAGCAGGGATTAAATCTTGATAACATTGCATTACATTTAAATGTTACGTTTAAATGGTTCTAAGTGTGTATGGAATTTTTTTTGTAACCGAAATAGTATTTTTTTTAATACTTCGTTCAGGCTATCTCAAAGTATTCCCAAGACGTAACTCTGGATAAATGGGTACTTTCCGCCTATACCGCGTACCTATTTGCAAGTAACGATAAACTGCGACAACGTAGATGGCTAGGGTTGCTGCGAGCGCGAATATAAATCTCAGATTTCCATTGGTATTCACTCGACGGCAGCCCTTCCGCATTATAACGTGACGCCCTTCTTAACTCTAACCTTTTTCATAAAACGTATATAACCTAAAAGTTGTCTTGTTGGTTTTTGGTTTGAGACCGGTTGTTTGGCCACTCCCTTTGAGAAAGGAATCTGAGGGGTTGGCCCATCGAGGCAAACGATGCAAAAGGTCGAGCCTTAAAAAGCCTATCCCTCCCTATTTGCCATGGGGAAATTTTTCGGCGAGCAATCGGAAAATAATAAGTCCACTATTGGCTGCTTGTGAAATCGATAAGAATCCACGATTCGCATAAAATTCTAATATGGTAATAAAAAACCACCCGTACCCAACTCAGAAGGAGATTTTTTTTATTAAAGTAAAGTATCGGACGAGTCTTTTTGTGCGTTTTTGTAAAGTTTGTCTATCGAAAAATTAAAAAGAATCAAGTAATTGTTTTGAAAATTATTTATTTTTAGTCTCGACGTTAACTTATTGTCAGGGGGCTATCAAGTAATTTATACTTGTAATTACCCGCATCGCTTCTGGTATTTATTGAGCTTGAAAGAAATTGATCGAAAGCTCGGTTAGCTGTTGGCGATTAATCATTGCTTGGATCGTGATCATTTTGAAGGCGCCCTTATCTTTTTCTCGGTGAACTACGACGCCTGGCTTTTAATGATAAAGCTACCCAGACCATGAAAGAGGCGAAGCATCCCGTCGAAGAAGAAATAAATCATAAGCTTTAATTAAGTAATATTTCAGGGTAGAGTCTAGAGGGTGATCCACCCCAAAGCTGATACTGATATTAACTCTGCCACCCCGACTATGTTCCAACCACGTTGCCACTTGTATTATAACCGGAGGATTAAATTTGGCGAATTTGAATTATTTTTCCCAAGTATAAAAATCCCGACGATACGATCGAGACACGAAATTTTTCGCATGCAAATTTAATCGACTCACGCTAATATTTATTGGATGCTCTGCCCGTAACCTCTCCTATCTGCAAAGTTATCTCTTTCAGAGTACGAGGAAGGTAGAAGCCCACTACACCAGCGGTATACCGCCCTTAAAGAAAAAGCTCAAGCAGTATACCTCCTGAATATTGTGAATATCGTTACTGTTCAAATTTCAATATAATGTTGACAGTGCATACAGTAGGAAATGGAAAGCCAACTAATTTTATGCAATATTCCGGCTGCAGTCTTATGCACCGGTTTTGATATGCCACAAACGTTTGATTAGTAAAGTAAAAAAAATTTTTTAATTTCCAGCAGAGACGAGTCATAGGAAAACCTGAAAAGCAGTCAATTATTTTTTGAGAAAATATTTAACTTCAACGTACGTATTTTCGCGTATTTACATTTATTGCAAATTAAGCAGCATTTTTTTGTAGTTTCGAGAGAAGCGGACGGAGACGCGTTGTAACTTTCGCAATTATTGCCATTTTCAACTCCTTCTCTGCTTTATTTCCTCCTCTCCCAGGAGAAAATTTAATTCCACAAACATTCCGCCGGCGAAGCGGTACTACGTGAACGGTGGCATACTACCGGGTAGACCTCGATAAAATTTGCACGGAATTTCACGGACGTGAAGGAAGAAGGAAAAAAAGAGAGAGGAAAAAAGTGAGAAAAAGAAAAAAATAATCTCGAGGAGGAATGACAATTTGCGTAGCTCATTGAAACTGCCAACACGACACATAGGCGGCTCTGCTTTTCCTTCCAAGAAACAGATGGAAAAAATTATTCCACCGTTTCCAGCCAGTATTCATCGTGGATGACTTGGAAGGCGTCGAGTCGCGGCACGTCGTTGAGATTGGGCGTCTCTCAGGAATGAACGCTCCAGCCTCGGACCTGATACACCTTACGAAGGTCCCTCGGATCTATGTCTCAGATGTTTTATCCCAAAGTCCTTCTAGTCCACGTGAGTCCCTTCGATTCTACCGTGCGAAGAAAACTCGCTAGGGAATGACTCCTAAGGAGGACGAAAAAAATTCCTTAGAAAAAATTTTCAAAATTACATTTCATTCGCAATCGTTATCGAAAAGTAGCCCACGCTTATGTGATTCAAGAAAAAATCATAAAGCTTTTTGCTTCACGTACCAAAAAAAAAAATTAAATAAAAATATTTTCAAGATTTTCAAGAAATGTAATTTCACCCCTCAAGAGCGAGATACTGTCAAGTGTTACGAAATTGAACAATTTTACGTCGTCTCAACCATATAGCTTCGATATGTTCGTTACGTTTTTCACTCTGGCGAGGCGTATTAATCGATTCACGTTACAGACAGCCGTATGGAAATTGTACGAAGCTTGGGTAATACATGTGGAATTCTGAATGTAAGATGGTCAAGGTCGCGACGCCATTTTCTCTACCCGTTGTGGAAATTCAAGATCAATGCTAGTCAGAACGGCTTTCTCTAGGTTCTAATGAGAATTTCTGGGATATTCTAGGGGCAGAATTCTACGTGCCTACATATCATAACGTCTAACTGGTTGGATTGTTGGTGCCAGCCTTGAAGCGTCTGGGAAAAAAAATTCAATACAGAACATTCGACTATTCGACCATAGGAATACAATGCTAACGTACAAAACTTCTCAATGTAACGTCAAGCATAGGCAATACTTGAGAACCAATTTAAAGTGCCAATCGAAACATCCCTTGTGTTTCTAATAAGTTTCTAGTGGAAACTCTTCGTTCATGGGTGTAGATAACATTCGCTAATTCGCACAACGTGGGTGTAAACGGGCATATGAATTAGCAAACGAGAAACACTCAATTTACTTTGGACGAGTAACAGATGTCTAAGCATCTATTTTAGGGATACATATAGTACATACCATACAGTACACGGTTAGAATACAATATTACGTAACATTTTGACCCCTCGTATATTGTTTACTAAGTTCAAATCCGTTTAGTCACCGTTTAGTACCGTGCTTAGAAATTGCTTTGTAAAATTTCCAGCACGCGTTACGTCCTACTCAGGCAAACATATAATACAGGGTGATGCAGTTTAAATTCACTATTAAAATGCATAACGTTTCACCATAACCTTCAAGGAGTAACGTAATATTATACATGTAAGTAGTACAGTGGCGAATTTCATGCGAAAAGTTATTCATTTTTTTTTTTGAAATTCTGTTCAAATTACGGTTAACTAAAATGATAACATGATACCTGTCAAATGCGACTGATGCGTTAAAACTGAATAGCTCTATAAAATTCCTAGCGTACCGGGTTTAGCCCGCTGCAAATTGCTTTTTGTTAATTACCCTTGGCTCTTCCGCAATTTACAGCGACATTGCGGAAAATGGCTTAAGGCCATTCTACAATGCAACGGAATACCTATCGCGGAACGTATAAGCGGAGCGATATTCAACTTTATATTTCCCTAATTCCATTGGATCCTCCAATCAAGGAGAAAATCATTTTTAAAACCGAGCAGGGCAATTGTTTTTTTCACGTAAGCCGTTACAGATTACGGAACGGGGCATGCTCGATGCTGCTCATCACGTTCCGTACTCCGTAGTTCATTACGTATTCAGGTAAAAAAACAATTGCCCCGCCAATATTTTAATGCGTGAAATGTCATTACCTGTCACCCGTCATTATTTGTCAATATATAATTATTAAAAAAAATGTCTATGCGTTTATTCACATGGATAAGTACATCATTACTTAATTTTTAATGTCACGATGGCTTTTATCGTAGAGAAATTTGATTTCTCTAACGATATTGATAATGATCTCGTCTATAGAGTTGGTAATGACAGGTGACAGGTAATGACACTTCATGCATTAAAATATTGGCGGGGCAATTTTTTTTTTACGTGAATACGTAATGAGCTACGGAGTACGGAACGTGATGAGCAGCATCGAGCATGCCCCGTTCCGTAATCTGTAACGGGTTACGTGAAAAAAACAATTGCCCTGCTCGGTTTTAAAAATGATTTTCTCCTTCTTGATTGGAGGATCCAATGGAATTAGGGAAATATAAAGTTGAATATCGCTCCGCTTATACGTTCCGCGATACGTATTCCGTTGCATTGTAGAATGGCCTTTAGCGGACAAATAACGACAATACGTAAGCGCATTGTCGAAGAGGTACATTTTCTCTTTATTTTTTTTCTCGTTACAATGTAATTGCGCAAGATGATTTAATTATAATTTTAAAAAATGTTCACCCACCCTTCTTCGTTCCGCGTTTTAATTTGAAATAAAGTTTTTACATGAAAATTCGAATTCCCCAAGATTTTACCACGTGACATCCTCATTATTGAAACAATTTACAGTGCAAATTTTTTTCATCGTTATAAAAAAATGTTGTGTAACGTGAAGTCAACAAATATCAATTTCCAAATACAAATTAACAATGAATTTAGTACAGTTTCGATGATTTTATTGTAAAGAATGTTTTTTCCCTTGCAGTAAAAAATCAAATAGATCAATAAGATATCGATTTATTGGAATGTGACATCAAAATTAAACCAGACTATGGAAGGTTAATATTCGAAAGCTTTTAGAGTTAATGTAAAAGAAAATTATGACCATCCCCTCCCTCTCTGTTTGATAGCTTATCATGTTATACCTGTAAACCTTAACACGTTACTATTGGTAGCCCCTCCCCTCCAACCCCGTAAAAGAATTTATTTCATGAATGTTATTTAAAATACCATACATACATAATATTGTTAAACCGGTTCTCACTTAGTGTTTAGGTGTAATATTTCCAAAGTAGGGATCACGAAAATCACAGCGATGAGAATATGTATTCACAAATTAGAATAACTAAGCAGCTATCACACAGGGCCGAAGAGTAGTGAGTATTATCGTAAATATAAACGTTGGGACATAAGCCGAGCGTGATGAGGGGACCGTAGAGGAGATTATTACCAACAGAATTTTCATATGATGAAAATCAAGTGACGATTTGTGAAATTGAGTCTATGTCAGGAAACATCTGACGGTCCAATTACATTATCTGTACTTCTCTACCATCTAGCTGTGTTTCCAAATGCAAAAAAGTAATGCCAAACTACCCTTTAACAATGAAAGGTTTTACCAGCCCCAAAAAAGTTCGGAGCGCATAAACGCTTTCTAGTGTTTGGAACTCGACGAGGATCGATCGGGAGACGTAAAAAATTGGTCGTGAGTATACTTTTGAGAAATATTTGTTTTCGTCTTGTTTTGGAAATGCTTGAACTCTAAATCTACGAAGGGGCCACTGGATATGGTAAATCTCAAACTTTGTAATGTATAAAATAACGTATTTCCTGAAAAACTTCTAGTTGTGTGTTAGACGACTCCTATATTGGTACTTCCGCGGTCTTGTGACGTAGGATGATTAATTAATGCGTGACGACATCTTCAAGATTTATACGGGATGATAAAAAATTATGTTACTTAGGGTGATAGAGTCATCGATACTATCAATGAAATTGATAAGATGCTGCAACTATTCGTTGCACTTTCTATGCAATGCACGTATGTATATAACATAGAGGATTAAATATACACAAATCTATTATACAGTTAAAAAATTGCATATAAATTTTCGTGCAATTTTGGTTCCATTCTAAAAAGCGAATATATCAAATTTATTTGCAGTGCCAAATTGCTGCATTTATCATCATTCGTCACAGTACTCTTTGAATTATTTCAAATTTAACAAATATGATCCAGCACAAGGATGCTGTATGATACGTATGAAATGTCGTCTGTGGGTCTGTTCTTGAATTCCAAGAAAAAAAGAGAAGCATGTATAAGGAAAGAGAAAAAGGAAGTAGGACATAGGTAAATAAATATAATTTTCTTGCAGATGCGTCATAAGTGAAGAAAACTCGTTAAATCAGGAAAATTCGAGTTTACATTAAAACTAAATAATGTCTCACTTTTTTTTGGTTCATATAAACATAAATGGTGAGTTACGTAGCGCCGCGTAGCGTCGGCAAGGCAACCCGAAGCTTTTTCAGGCCGTCCACCCGGGGCGAGTTAATAAATCAAGAAAACCTTGCAGCGGAATGCTTGGGGACTTGTGACTTTTCTGGGTTACAGCCGGCGTAATAATAAAATCGGCGTCGCGACGATGCGCCTCTTTCGAGTATACTATATATATAAAAATCGTGAAACTTGGCGACAGCTGCCAGCTGCCAGTTGCCTAAGGATTACCAGGCGGCCGTTTCTGATATACCCCAATAATGCCATGAGCGCGAAAGTCAGGGAAAAAACTACCCTTGTTACGCTTCAGTTCGCATAGAGTTCCGGAAATAATTCTTACCGTTGACACTTTGCAAGATATTCTTTTCTACCTCCAGCGAATGGAATTACAGCTGGAACTCGAAGCAATAAAATTCTGGACAGACAGAGGTTCCAACACCGTAGGAATGTTGAGGGCCAGAAAATTGGAGATGGAACATAAGGAAAAAGTACGAGAAACCGCAAGAAGGGGAAGGAAAAAAGGAGGGAGGGGAGGGGAAGGAACGCCAGGAAAAAAGAGAAAAGCGAAAAAGTTTTCATCGTTTCTTATCCGACAATTTCACCCTTGGTAGCGGAGCTCTTTATGAGCCTTGCGAGAAAGATAATGCAATGTGGAATTTTTTGGGAATTGTGTGGAACGGATAAATAAAGGAGTCTTCCCTTAGCGGTTCCCTCTATACGTCTTTATTGATTTCATGTATGAGGCGCTGTTGTATGTTATCTTGTATGGTAAGAGGGTCGTAGGATTTCGTTTGAACATTTATGGAAACACATGACGAGGCTTCCCCTATACCCTTACGTGCAAACCCCACCTGGATTCACTGGTTCACCGTAGGATAAAAGTCTGGCCATTCGCTTAGACACACGTGGCAACAGAAATGTAACTTTTTCAATATTTGTATTTATATACAAGAAACTTAACATAACACGTTAAAGCTGAATGTATTTATATTTTTTAAACATTTTTCTTTTTCTCTCCTTTTTATCCCCAACTTCATTCGGTTATTTCATCGTCCCTAAAATACTGACACTATTACCGTCATGGATTTTTGGGGATCCTGGCACGTACACGTAATTGAAAATATAATATAAAAGTTAGGGGTACCGAATACAGATAATTTTTTTTTGCAAATTATCAAAAAAAAAGTCTATTGGCTGACATCATTTGGAATTCTCTTTATATACTGGTACAATGGTAATGGAATGTGTATAGTAATACAATGCAGTGTGAGTGACTTTTAACGTAATTCGACATGATGGATATGACATGTGATCGCTGTATAAAGAAAAATGAACAATAAGGTACTTTACTGAAGTGACATTTGATAACGATTAATATATTTTATACTTTTTATCGATCCTATTTTCAAACCCTTTTATTAGGTACTTTTCAGAAATAAAATTCACCGCGAATATAACTGACCCATGGCACTCGGCGCTGTTTAAAAAAAAATTTATTAATTAAAAGTGAACTTCGCTCGGAGCATTTTTATTCAAAAATTCAATTTCCTATGGACAAATGTAAATTCCCACGACTGCAGAATTCAATGAAAGGCTTCAATAAATTTTTAACCTATCCTAGAAACGATATTTGAATATAAAGTGGAATCGATTATCTATTCTCATATTATTACAATCTTGAATGTTATTAAAAGCTCCGTTTTTTTTTAACATCGATGCAAATCACACCCCGTTTTCGCCAAGCTCCAGAACGAAAGCTCCTTTAAGACTTGACGATATTTCCATGGCAATTATACACCAAAGACTAACGAACAAGGAAAACTTTCTCCATTGTCCCAATGAAGTGAAAAGTGGAAATTAAATTTCCTAAAGTTATTTCAGTCTTTTACGAATTATATGCAGGTAAATTAATTGAATATGAACAAAAAGAATCAGATGCCACTCCATAGCATGTCCGAATAAAAAAAAATTTTAAGCGGCAAAGTATTTACCGTCAACTGTAAAGCTGCACAGCTTTTCGTCATTATTATCATTTACTTAAACAAGATCGAGTAACGAGGCAAAATTTCAATTTTTTTTTACCTTCAGGTAAAGCCGTTTATCGAGCACACAAACAAATGAGGCAAGTTGCGGAAGACAGCGAAGGAAGGTTTAAGCATTAGGATTAAGAATTCTAAAGCATGCGAACAACGTTCCTACAACAATTTCGAGAGATAACTAATAAACAAAAAAAACTTTCTTGACTCAAGGGTTGAAGAGGGAAAAACGGAAGAGAAGGAGTGACAATCGAGACTCGTTGGGAATGAGTATAGAACGAGGGTAGTATTTATCGGGCAAATTAAAGTTCCCTTGGGGATGGCGGGTGGGGAAAAAAAAATAGAAATAAAAGAATGTGCGAAAAGGTCTCAGGTAAAGATGTACGTCAGACATAGGATTTCGAGGAAACGAGTTGGATGTGTGACAATTTTTAATAATTGGCCAAAGTCGAAAGTTTCTTTGGTCCACAGCTTGAATTGACGTAGGAGACAAAATATACGTATACATATAGAGGAAGCAACCAGACACGATTATCGCCTAGAAGATTTTCAGCGAGTGAAGTCTGATCCAGTAAGATTCAGTTGGCTCTTTCTAGTTATATAATGAAAATCCGTAAAATGTATAAATATGAAAATTGCAAAAATATCATACGCTTTGAGATCTCATATAAATTTCCATTGATCCACAAATTTCTTCCATTAAATCGTGTCAATGAGAATTTTCATGAATTTCGATCTTAAATTTTTTCAACTATATCCAATTAAATATAATACAATTATGAAAAACATGACTCATTTGAATACTCAGATATTAATATTCAGTAGATATGCGTTTCAGCGTGTATCCTTATATACAGGCGTTAAATGCGATTGTGGTAGCAGTACGTAAAAGTGAAGAAAAGGGAAAAAAGAAAATGGCAAGTTAACCCATTCAAATCTGGCGTTCTCCCGGAGCTATAGTAATTAAGAATACCTGAGATATGCTATCTCGGCGCCCGAGGCTCCTTACTGCGAACGAGCAAGAAATCTCAACTTTTT
The DNA here is from genome assembly GCA_036026315.1 of Trachelus stipa. Lineage (NCBI taxonomy): Eukaryota > Metazoa > Arthropoda > Insecta > Hymenoptera > Cephidae > Trachelus > Trachelus stipa. Next base: position 1,335,683 of record JAYRCB010000343.1, read on the forward strand.
ATGAATATTTTCATTACTACGATATAGCCTTCACTGGCACGTGGCACTGTTATTAATCACAGGGCCGATTCGCAAGGGGCTTACGGCACTGGGTATAATGCATTGGCTGTCTACGATCTGCGTGGGTTTATCCCTATGACTGAACGCATAAGATTTATACTGAAGTTAATTTTGCCTATTTGCATTCGAATTGATAAATTACTAACATTGACTGAAACTACATTCGAAATTTTCACTCGGGTATATCGAGATCCTCGAATAATAAACAGCATAACGAAGGACGGCAATTAGTAGCTTGAGAACGATGGTAACGAAGTAAATATATGTATATGCATATACCAATATACATTATATGATGTATACATATATAGAACACCCTGTATATATAAATGTACTCGTACTATCCATTGCAAATCGAATGTCCATATATTGTTCAGTTTAACTAAAACTAATCGAAATACTAGAATAAATCAATTGGAGTGGACGAATGATCGATTTTGTGATAATTGTAAAAAACAAAACACGAAAAAAAAAATTCATTTCTCGGAATAATAATTTACGAAATTAAATTTTCATTTTTTTTTAAATATAAACCTCGGGCCTCGCATTATTGAATTTCGAGGACGTGGAATAATTCGATATAATCCCAGCGAATTAATTTTCTTTTTATTACGAGAGGGCTCTTCCACGCTCTCCTTGCCTTTGGATTCTCGCATACAGCTTTTCGCTATTGACGCTTTTTTCTTGAAACTTGAAAAATAACTTATTTTTTCTTCAATCTTAAGATTAAGCAAATCCCACTTTCTCAATTTTACACTCGCCATTGGTTAGGACATAAAAGAGTGCTACAGCCAAAACTTGAAACTGCTATCGCGTAATAAATTTTCAAAAAGTTTGACCTTTCCAAAATCCGCAAATTTAGCCCAAGGGCAAAAAGGATTTACATAAAGCTCAAAATCTAAAGGCCTACGTTCACCCGGTATTAAGAGTATCCTTTAAAACAAGTCATAGCAATGTATCACATAGCGCCAAGGGAAGAAGAGAACAAACTTCGCTCACTTTCCTTGGTAAAATAAATCGTCTCTCCCTTGTTCGTTAATGAGTTGTTTGCCAATCGTTTATATAAGTCGGAGCAGCCGGCAAAGCTTAGAACCGCCGCTATGTGCCAAGCGCTACAACAAAAGCTCAAATACAAACACCATAACGCGCCGGAGGTGAAACGGCGGGATGCTGTGTGATTTTACGAGCCTTACGAGCTTACACAATATACACAAGTATATCATGCATCAACATTAATTACATCTCAAAGTGCATTTCCCCTCAGACTAACTTAACATCCAGGAAATGCAAATAGACAAACATAAAGAGACTGAAACTTTGCTAATATAATGCAATATTATGCACAAGATGACTACTGGACCAAGATTGGATGCTGGAGTGCTCCAGATGAATAACCATACCAAGAGTACCTGACTATAAGATTTTGATTTTTAAAAAGTCAACTGTATACATGTATCGTTACTCCATGTCGACACTTCAAAAATGGGTGAACATGTATATCATGCAAGAGATGAAAATTTTATCCAATACGCATCTCATTATCATCTCTGAATATTCAGACTTCTCTCGGAAAACTCTGTTGGTACTTCACGCTTCTGATTTAATGCCATCAGACCGTCAAGACCTTCACAGAAACTGCATGCCAAAGCCTCTGATGGTCGAAAAGCTGAAGATGATGGTGGACAATTTTAATTTCCGCGTTGAAACGACCGCGTTGAGTTTTCAAAAAAGAAATTTGATTTTGAGGTCGTTCAGTTGCGTAACAACAGTAGTATTAACAGCCTCACAGTAAATCGTATGGTAACGGATATTAGCTGTAGCTAATAAACTATGTATACATATATATATGCATGTATAATCAAAGCAGTTGAATCTTGCACGAGGCAAACTTTGATAACTTTTAAACTTCTTCGAGTACCAAAATTCCAGCATCCCCTCAATCCACTGCCATGGGCATAACTGCTATCGCCTCTGATTACGTCAGATACTTGTAGATTAGAGAGATGGAACTTGTAAATTGCCGTAAATCAATTACAGATAATCTGAATCTATCAAGACACGGCTTAAGGGTGGATCTACTATGAATTTTACCACCAATTTAAATATACACCAGATAAGGTCCATGGGATGCTGGCACTCGCCAAGTGTATCCTATAGATCTCTTTTTATATTAAAATTACGAGATTCGTCTCCCTTGGTCCACAGTTCATTTTCGAGAATGAAAAAATAATGATAAAATTCACGAAAAATCTTACGCATCAGACAAAACGATTATGCAGAATCCAAGAGGCGCTTCGAGACAGAATCAGGGCACTAGAAAATCCCCCAAAAAAACAATTAAGGTTAATGCTCCTATACCTAATTTTATACGTAAAATTAAAAAAGACCAATTGTGGAATCGCCATCGCGAGGGAGATTAATTAAAGTGAAATTTAATAATCGCGTCGCTAAAATTTTCACATGTACCAACAACCAACTAATTGTAGGCGTGCCTAAATTGAATGGCTTAAACCGCTGCAGGATGTTCTTTGTTAGCCATTAGATAATGCGTCACGGGCCGTACAGCATTCTGCACGTTTGGATCTCGACAATGCAGAAGCCGCAGTCAGTATCGCAGTGGGAATTTCGTGCATAAAGCGAACCAATTCGCACTCGTTCTCTGTCTGGCGAATATCTAGTCTGCCAACCTGACTAAAGAGCACAGCAAGAACGTTCGGACAGCCTGGGACATGTAACGTCTGTAAGTGATCCCGGCGAGTTAACACCGATCCCATTATCCAAGAATGTCGGCTGCGATTGCAGGTACAGAAAAGGAGGATGTGACACGGTTGGCTAAGTGAAATCGCGAGTACTACCAACGCGACGACACGACGACTCAATTGAAGCGCAACGACGTGAGTAATTAGCGAATCCCTTAATTGAGTAATCGGGTTAAATTCTTATCCTCGTATAAACATATATACATATATACCAGTATATATTAAACGAGGACATAATGAATGACGACCAATCTAAAGTCCAATTAAAGGACCACATATGCCAATTAAACAAACTTCTACGGCACTTTGTAATAGGACTGATGTTACGCGCATTGATCCAGTTCATTGTCACAGTTCAAGGTGTCGACCATGCAATACCGGTTAAGTATAGACTGTACTGTTTACCGTGCCTAGTTTTTATACCGTACCGCGTTATTCCTATATACACGGTGTAATATATATTTAGAGAGCGCACAGTCGTAGAACGCTGTTTGTACATGATCAAGAGTTTTTTAATTTAATGTATACAATTTTACAAACTTTTTGTACCCACGTATGTCGCATCGGAGATGGGGAGTTGGAAGAAGCCAACTTCCTGAGTCAAAGGAAGTCATAAGCTCTTTGAACTGTTCGACAGTACTTTTATAGGGATCAATTGATACGCTACTCAGTCAGTATAGACTCGTTAGGCGATGCCAGACTCTAAATAGAATTTCTTCAAAGGCCGAACCGATTCGCAAGGTTCGTCGCGGTCGCGACTTTACGAGGGACAATTATTCGGTATGCGCTCGTACGCTTGAAATAACGCAACTGCTGCGGCCGGTTCAGGGTTACCTTTTACGCGATACAGGAAACTTCACGAAGGTCATAGCCGCTTGGGACTTATGTAATGGTAAGAAGAAGAAAGAACAGTACGGCGAATGAAAAATAGTCATTTTGAATTTTCATATAATTTTTGCGATTTTTACTATTTTTCGCGATACTTTTATGGGAATTTGCAAATGCACAGGAGATGAGGGATTTCACGATGTGACTTATCGTTTGCTATAAAGATTCACTCTGATCAAGAGAGAGTGCAGCTCTAAGATTGTGAAAACTTTTGCAAAATCCCTTTCAATGCCCATTCACGTGGTCGTGTTCGGTACCAGTGAATTCTCGTGAGATTCGTAAAAAACGGGAAATTTTATATTTTTCTTAAGCGCGCGCTTCCCAAAACTTTTGAAAATTTTCTATCTAAATTTACGATCGTAGAAAAATGGAGATTTATATTCAGCCAGCTAGACGCGACGGTCGCGTGGCTCGAAACAAGGTTGGTGCTCGTATGGTGTAGGCAGGTGACGTATAACAAATAATATCACGATTGCCTTTGCCATTCGTCAATAATCCGAGGGGTGGCGGACGAGTGAAGAAACCAAAGGGGTTTTTTCAGTGGGTTTGGGAAAAAAAAGATTATTTAACCTGGAATAGAGGGACTCTGTGACTTCATTCTGTCAAGTAATACCATGTAGGTATATTATATATCTACTCATATGTATCCTATGTATGTAGGTATATTATAGTAAAGGACAAATTGCAGAGCATCGATTTTCAAATTGGCCCACAATACTGTCGCACCAATAATATAGATTATTTTGGAAATTAATGGCGGACAATTTTAAGGATATACAGCTAGAACGGATATATGAACATTATAAAATATTTATAGACGGACAAACATCCATTCTATCGAAATAGAGCAATGCCCATTTGTTTTATTTTTTATTCTCATATATCGATGCTAGTAGGAAGACACGGTTATTTTCTATTTTTACCACTAAAATCAACAGTTCGCATGGACTCTGCGTCACTTTCGGTAAGAGTGGATTACGTGAAAAAATAAACGTTAAAAAATATATCCGTCGAGTGAGTTTTCGTCATGGGGCTTTTTGGCGATGTTACTTGATAATGGGATTTTTCCAGGGGAAGTTCAAACGTCACACGTAGATAACAAATTGACAAAGTTCGTTGGATTACGAAAAGTCGTGTCATTCGATTTGTCCCTCGCGAGACAGTGTTGGCCCTCAGCAGAAACAGTCACACGCTCCTCGGTATCGGGAGAATTTCGAAAAGAAAAGAAAGTGCCTTTTCCCCAGAGTTTTTCTAATTTCAGGATACAAGAAATAATATTCCTGACTTCGTGACGTAATTGAAACGGATCGTCCGGCGGGATTGAAGAGATACCCAAAACTTGCTAGTTTTCCGACGAAAAGTATCCATCCGATTTACTAGGTAAACAATAAAAAAGAAACCATCGTTACATAAAATAAAATAGATATCACCAAAATTCGTTCTATATGTATATTAAGCGAATACCGAATAATGATATAATCGGAGAAATAAAATGAAATTACAATTGGAAATTTAATTTCATTCCGGTCTCACAAATCCATGGACTCGAAACATGAAAATTCGTTGAGCGACGCAATGATGACGTAACGTCGACTTAATCCTCGTTAATGAAAACGATTGATATCGCGATAATTAGATCCTTTGAAATTGGAAAATCAACGACCCACACGACCCCAGTCAACCAAATGTTGCTTAACTCCTAATCACATCTACACACTAGGAATTACGAACCAATTCCGCAGCAACTGCACACACCGAAACGCAGCATCATTATAGGCACAAATAGAGTGCAGCAAATCAGATGCAGTTTGACATATGCAATCACGAAAGCCTTGATCACGTATGAAATTAACGTTAGAATTGCATAACGCAATCTAGCCAAAATATAGAAAGTTAGAAGCCTACCGTTTAACAAGAATAACTGGTAAGACTCACAAAGAAAAATAAATATAAAAATCAATCCACTTAGTACAGCAATATAAAAATTCTAAAAATTTCCTAAAAGTACTCTTCGAAAAGCTCTAATGCTGTACAGCTGCACGTGCATGGCCTATCCGTATGCTACACGTGTTTGGCCATGCCAGATGCAAGCGACAGATTTATGAACGCCTATACACGAGGCACAGAGTGATTACTTAGATAGGCTGGCTGTGCAATTTGTACGCAATACCTAAGCGCAGCAGCCCCCGTAGGGTAGAATATTCTGTATAGTTGGTATGGCAGTCACTCCTATATAGCTTTGCCATGCCCGGGACATATAGCATAGAGGTAACAGGTCGTTCGAACTTTTATGTCTCGGCGGCTTTACGGTGAGTTTAACTGTTGATTAAGTGCCGAGTAAAAGCCCTGCTTGGAATGGTGGGTCTCTACGTGCATAAAGCACAGGGGGATAAACAATGGTCAGGTAACTCAAATAGTTAGACCCCTGGTGCGCTGTAAATTAATTACAGTAATGGTTGATAACTGTGAAAAGCTGATAATCCAAATATCTTTCAGTATGGGGAACGTTCATATGTTTTGCAGTATGGATGATGGTGAGGGATGGATGGAAAGGGGCTGATAGGAAGTTGATAGTTAAACTATCTTGCAATGAGCATACAGACTAATTTCTGGGTATGGGATCGATGGGGAATGAGATTATTACAGGAGGTGAGAATTAAGGGTAAGATTGAGTTTGTCGATGGGTGATAAAAAAAGGAGATTAAGGGCTCGAAAGGTGAATTTACTTTGGGTGAGAAAGAAGAGGGAGAATTAAGGCCAGACTAACCCTTTTGGGCTATACGGGAAGCTCTGACAGGGAACTGAGATGGGGATGCTGAGAGGTGAATGAAGGATCTTCGATCTGGACCGCGGGGTCACTCAATACTTATTACAGTATTAAAGAAATTGACAGCAGTGAAGTAAATTGGGTAAAAGTCAGGTTTTATTAAATTCTATCTGGTCCTGTCAAAAACTGGGTACTGTGTGGTGTCGTCCTTTTTACCTGAAAAAAATAATTCTGAGGGATACGTGATATGTCTGTGAGAACTTACGTTGGATACATTTTTTGAAATATTCAAGGGTTCTTCGGTATTTCAGGGATTCGTCGGGCACAGGTATACATAATCATGCTGGATTACTATTTGAAAAGTAAATATATTTGAGGTGAAAGGAAAGAAGAAAAAAAATGGCCAATTTACCCAAGTAAGACCATTTCTTTGGTTTCCAATGTACTTTTCGTTCATGGTATCCTTTGAATTTATTGTCGGATAAAGACGGATAGGTACCTAGTCTCTGTGCACACGTTTTTTCTTAAATGGTAGAAGATAAGTACTCTCGAAATGCGTATGGAAGATGCTGGGAAATTTTATTTTCAGGATCACGTTTCGCGCTCTTATATATTCACTAGCAGTATTAAAGACTGTTTATAATCAAATAAAAGAAATCAGACAGAAGGGAGTCGCGATTGTCCCATGAAATTGATAAAAAAGAAAAAGACATTAGCATACACGTCCTGTATAAAGAATCCTCTACAACACATGAAACTTTCAAATTTCTTATCTTTTCAAAAAATCGTCAACGAATACTCGAAAGGTCATTAATGCTGTTATTGGTAACGTAAAAAGTGTATAATCCAACAAACAAAAAAAAACTGTAAAAAGTTACGTAAAACATTAAACACGAATAACGAGTAAAGCATTTTGCGCAGGTAAAATATGACATTCAACGTGACTGGTATCTCTTGAATGTAACACACAAATAGAATACAGATCTTTGTTGTCTTTGGCAAATATAGATCAATACGTTATTCAATCCTATTGGAATTTCATGAAGTTCCGTAATTGACGCGTGAATAGTTTGCCGACAGAAATCTCATTCGAGGATTCGCGATATTGAGCGAAGCTAATAAAAAAAAAGAAGTTTAAAAGACAAAATAATTTCGCACGCAAATTGTCCCGTGAGTATACCCTCCGCTCAAATTATACGACTCTTCCCACGTTAATTGAGGAAAAAACCTGCGCACATGCTACCAATTCAAAATCGCACAGCACATTACGAAAACGAACATCTCCCAAATAATCCACATGACCACGTGTCCACCTACGATCAGATGCGTGTCTAATTTCCGAGACAGCCGTTCCACACGTGGTTAAACGGGTTCTCGGCTAACGCATCTATTTATATGATAACAGGTCGGTATAATTTTACAATATAATTACACGAAAATAGCATACGTTAAGCGAGAGCTCGTTAACTAGATGTTAGGGCAGGACGGCAAATGAGCAAGACGACGTTTCCGTGGTAGCACGAGGCAGGTCCCTGTACCTAGGGAATGTTCCCCTGACAAACGATAACAATATCACAAGGTACCATTATCGTTCACAGGGACCCCGGCAGAGAGCGCGCGATACGCCTAAATTTATGAGCTGACTAAAGCGATAGCCGCTTTCGTGAAAAATAATGATAGGACAAAAGCATATATATATACACAGTAACAACCTGAGAAGAAAGAACAGAGGACCTCGCAATTCACAGATAGGACTGTAACCTTAGTCATTGTGGCAAATAGCCATCTTTTGGTGGGTACATATAGAGTCGAAAGTGATAACAAGTAAAAAAAAAATCAGAAAAGTAAGTAGCAGGGTATATCTTTTCGGTTAATGACAGAGCGGACGAGCTATCGTCTGGTAACGGTTGTAACGCGTATCTATAGAGAACGTCCTAAAAACGTGCTGGCTTGGTGGTAGCTGCGATGAAAGCTGGGTCTGTCATTTTAAGTCCCCGTGGCGCAGGCTGCCACTGAGATAATGCACATAAAAGGTGGGACATTAGGGTTGCTCTGAGCAAGAGGGTTGAAACGTTCTTGGAGGAGGGTTGATAAACAGGAAAGTAGAAATGGGAGCTGCAGTGACATCAAGGAAGACTCGGAAGAGGAAGACGAAGAGAAATAGGTTAGTATAATAGGTTAGTGTAGGACGAGATAAAAAGAGAAAGGGAGGGAGAGAGAGAGAGATAAGGGATGTCTCTGAAAATTCCAACGGATCCGACCAAGACAAAGGATTACGGTATATGGAAGGAAAGGGGACTCGAGAAGCAAAGGGTGTGAACGAACGTGGAAAGCAGAGAATATCTAGAAGTCTCGTGAGGGTTCGTGCGATAATAAGGGGACACGAAAATATCGTAAAAGGGATTCCGCAATGGGTAACCTGAAGATATGAGAGGACATGATAGTAAGTTATTATTAGGACACTCAGGAAGCCACGTGCTAATTGAAATAGATGCATTACATCGCGACTCATGGGATCGTCTAAAACTTCTTTGGGCGAGAAGAGTATTTCCATATAAGGTACCGGCGGTATGTATATTTCTTTGGCCATATGTGTCATTTACTGTACGGCGTGTGTATAATCAATGCTCATATGTGACGTCAGAGTGTCAAAGGTCGGGGAAGATGGCGAGGTTGCACTTTGCATGTAATTGCTGCTGCCGTGGATAATTATTTACTGACATGTAACCTCAGCGACAAGGTGAGATAATAAGATGAAAGATGCAACGATGATCAACGACTTCCGCCGAGAAGTCGGATGCTGGGCGAGCTTGATTCTGCCCTGTACCAGACGTCGTCTCGCGATGGGCTGTCAGTGCGAGAATTATGGATGATAAAGGATTTGAATAATGAAAAAAAAATAAAAAAACGGAAATCAACTCCCGATGGAGATTTTGCTTGGATTTTATAAACAATTGGAATTCTTGTATTTCGACAATGAATTTCATTCGAGGCGGAAATATTTAAATAATGTACTAAATAAAATAATGAAAATTTACGTTGTAATGGAATTGCGAATTTAAACGAACTTTTAAGTCATTTGGAAATGTCATTTCGTAAAGTTTTATCATGTCGAAAAATGTTCTTCGGGCTATGATTTGATTGAAATTTGCCCGTCTATCGAAAAGTGTACGTTCTGTTATTCGTCAAACTAAGACGTCACCGCAGCATGGTGCGAGAGAAAACTTATCTGCCGAACAATAAGTTATATTTTCAATTCCTTGCTCGCCTGACCCAACGTTGTCAACTATCGCAAAACTCACGAACACTCGAGAAACCGAGTTTCTCGATAATTCTATGCTCGAGAATAAATAGATTTTTGAATTGCTCGACAAAGTATATTATTTTTGGGATTTTCAGAAAGCTCATAGTTCATACTATGATTATCTCACTTTTTATAAACCTGTAAAAAGGTTCCAGATTAAAAAACTATATACTTCCTGTCTGCTTTAAATTGACGACCAGAAAAGCCCATATCGAATATTGGCATTTTCCAAACCACTTTGTTCATTGGCTAATTCGGCACCTGGTCATGACATTTTGTACAAATATTCGTAAAATTTGAAATATGAACAATATATAGATTGAAAATCATAATGAAAAAAAAAATCGTAAAATATATAAAATATCCTTAACTGAAAGCCCACCGAGTATCCAACTGCTGATGATAATTAAAAGATTTGGCTGAAAAGTCGCGTACTTCAGACAGCAGCGTATTCACGGGCAATTGAGCTTTGCAAAATGATCAAACGGCGAGAGTATGAACGTTTAATTCGTACAATTAAAGGAAAACTAGCACGTAGAATATGAATAATCAGCGAGACAGAAGATATTCGTACAAAACTTACGTAGTTGTGGAATCGCAGGAATAACGGTACAGAGTGGTTGGAAATTCATTAAATTTACGAAAGTAACCGCAACCAATTTAGGTTTACAATATTCTCTAAAATTATGGGAAAATAATTTGTGAAATGCGTAGAAGTCTCGGAGTGCAATCAAATATACCTATATACATGTCCTTTTCGCCTAGTATCGTAGAAATCTGGTGAATTGTTTGTCCTCGAATGCGACATTATCATGCGGTTTCTTCCTTCTATTGCTCGCGAATTCAGCAGCTCCCTGTATCCTTTACAAGCATATATGTGTATATATATATATATGTGTATATATATATATACACACACGCACACACGATTCGCAAATAGTTTCACGTTGGAAATTGCAGATTTTCGTTTCGCGACAGCAAAAATGTTCTCGTAGTGACAGAAACAGAACGTGAGTAGAAATTTTCGCAAGAAACCACAGCTACGTAGAATCCTGCATCTATATCCCAGAAAATAGATGAACCCGTTAAAAGTGGAAAACGTTGTACAATAGTCCAAATAAAAAGGACGCTTTTTAACGGTCTCCATTGCGCTAGCGTAATAAACCGTGACGACGATCCAAACCCATGAAATTCCACGGCTCTCGTTTAAACTGCACTCAGGCTGTGTAATCTGATACGAGACTTCTCTGGACTTTGGATAATTAACGTGACGCAATAATTAATTTAGTTGTGAATACAAATTACTGGCTAATTGATCAACGGTGCAAAAACGTTGATCGATTGTTACGTGGGGAAGAAATCCTTAGGGAGACGAAAAAATTTTTCAGAAATAAGCAAATAATATATACATACAGATACCACAGATATACCTATATTCACCCAAAAAAAAGAACTTTTCACCATTAAAAATAGCAACGCCATGAATTCTAAATTAATCTCAGACAGAAAATTATAATTAATTAAAACTATAGTAATAGTGGGTCGTGCGAGGGCGGGGGGTGCGTTAAGCGTACACAAAAATTAATTGCTTAAGTGATTATCGAGCCTAGAAGTCTTTCTTCTATCGACAATAGAAGAAAGTCAAATCTGACTAGGAATAAAGCTACAGTCATCGGTCTTAACGCTAATTGACCAATTAACGGCCAGCCGTTTGTTTAGGGCGAGCGGTTAAATTGGGAATGGCAGTGAGCTCGTAATTTAACGATCGCGGTAGGTGCCTTGCGTCCTTATCCGTAAAGCGGGATTTCCAGATTTCCAGGATCTGTCAGTTAGGCGAGGAACAAAAAATAGAAGCTAAATAAAAATAGAACGAACGAGCGATTAATTTTCCGACCAATAGAATCCAAAGGGAATTCTGCGTTTTTTCTCCAAAGATTTTGCTACTTGGGTTTTTGCAACGGAGAATGAGATGGGTTAGGTTGGAGATACTTTCTTGGGAATTGCGGAAAGTTCACGGTTTTGAAATTAACTGAGGGAGGATTTAATATTAAATTTTTTTTAAATATTATCTTTTTTTGTTTGGCAACTTATATCTGGACCACGGAAGAGACTGTAGAATTCATTTTGTACAGGGTTGGCGGAACGTTAGCTTGTCTCAGTAAACTGGCGCTACATTTGATTATCGAACGAGATAACGAATTTTTTGTCGTCAATAAATAATAAATAAGGATTTTTTTCGCAAATTATGACTAACTACATACAATGAGAATCAATGAACCTGTTATATTTGGTTTATACTCGAATTCATTTTTCGAAGAGATTAATCGACTTTTCATAAATTTCACAAATTGTTAATCTGGATATTTACAATTAGTTGTGGAATTCATAAAATAAAGTATCATTAAATACAGAATTTTTCAAATGCATTAACTGAAATTGGCTTTAATACAGGAATCAAGTAAATGTGAAAACTTCAAGGGATACTTTTGTCCTAAAATATTATGTACTTCAAATTTTCCAATTTTATTGGAAACGCAATATTGGAAGTACCTCAACCGACCGTCCTTCGAGCGAGAGGAAAGAAAAGGTATTAAAGATACTCAAAAGCTTTTTGATATCTTATAAAAAATTTATAAACATTCCTCTTAGCTTTGATCATGAAACAATTATTGTACAAACCTCTGGCGTAGTCCCCAGCTTCATGAAATCTCAAATTCGACGCGAAAAGGACGTAACGTATGAATAAATGAGATTTAATATAACTTCCACATCTAAGAATAGCCTCTTAACCATACGAAGTATATAAGGGATCGCTAAGTGAATAATGGCCAATCGAATTGTCACAGGTCATAATAAAGAGGGCAGTTGACTGTCAGAACGTTAGCGCCTCTCGACAATTTATTTCACAGACCTCGTTCACACTTGTCAATCCAACAAAAAATGTACCAATAACTCTACAAATTGCTAACAAATCAACCATGAGTTCCATATCGATGAATTCGTTATCAATGCAATGCAAAGACAATTTCAAAAAACATATTTTTACTGTCACAGTTTACCGAGCAAATCTATATGTAGTCAAATATCCTATCGATCAGCTACTTGTAAAACATATGCAAAGATTTTAATAAAAATTATTAAGCCGACAGAAATTAAGATAAAAGTGTCAAAAGTGACACGTCGAAGCGACAAGCTGATGGAACCCAAAAGTATTGCCCGGTAGTTCGATCGGACGTACCGGAATAATGTATTTTAAGGTCTGGCCGAAAGTTGACTGTTTTGGCATTGAGCCACTCATCATTTTAATGACACGAGCATCCATCGCTGCTAGCTTTGAATGCGATTTTGGCACTGGGTTGAACGAGACCTGTCATACCTACGAATAAATTTTAAAGCACGTCGTTGTAACGTCAATTATTGCAATGCCGAACAAAAGTTAGTTATTGGAATTTTTTTAAGACTCAAAAAATTACCGATTATTTCATTGAAATTGTCAAGTTACTCGAGGACGCCTCTTGGTAGGATTCTCAAGGCTGGCCATAGTTCTGCTCATAATCGGACGTCATTCACTTTGAAAGCTGGTCTTGGGCGGATAACGTCTGATCACGGTATGAGATCCTCCACTTGGAAATTAATTTACTGTATATAATTCCCCTGTGGTACAGCAAAGATACTGGACTTTTTTAGAGTCACCTAGCGTACAATTATTTTTCTTCATGATCAATTCATCTGGCTGACGTCATTCTTAGAGACGATGCTAAATCCATGATGAACCTTGATGACCCTTCCAAATTCTCCATAAGTTGATGAACCTATGATAATTTGTATCTGTTCAAATGTTAAGCCAAAATTAAGATCTCTTGATCAATGATAAATTCATTGTAGATTTAGAATTATGTTAAACGATGACGTCGGCCTGACAAACATTGACAAAAATATTTTCACGAGAGCTCTTACGCGTCAACTTTTATGTTTAGATATAAGCTCACAATGTATATATATATATATAACCTAAAAATATAATATAGTTATACAACGACACATGTATATGCAGCTCAATGGGATACGAGGACAAAAAATAAATTCCACCGATACAAAAATAACCGACGATCTGTCTTATAATAAAAACAAGTAGTAGCTCTATCGATGCAAACTTAAAGTCGATAACACCTCGTCGCGACCCTTTCGCGTTTCGACGAACAAAATTAAATTTCCCGCGACAGCAATTAACGAGATGCTAAAAAGCAGTTTCTTCGACAGATAAGATTGATACGCAGTAAGATTTATCGAATAAAAGTAAAATGAAAAAAAAACATTAATAACCGTGAGTACAAATAGGTGGTAAATAAATTGTGTCGTCTTAGTCAACAAGTGGAAACGCAATTTCTGAAACGACGTAGAGTCGCGTTCAAGTCGACCAATGAATGGCCACCAGTGTTTATCATAGTAATTTAAAAAACAATGCCACACCGCATATTATTTTTATCGTCCAGTACGGCAGCGCGATATCAATAATTTAATACCGTCTGCATCGTCCACGTGTGATGCACGATGCATCCGTCACTGTAAAACAAACAAAACAATTGACTGATTTTATGCATAAAATTTTACATAGAGAAATAACCAAATCCTAATCATAATTTCAATCGGCGAACAAGCTCGGAATATTTCTAGCCGGTTTCTCTTGCTTGCTAAAAAAAAATTCTCTAAATTTTATATATCTCGTAGCGCGTAACTTCCTAGATCCGCAATGGAGGCTCCACTCACAGTTCGCGTTATAGAAAATATATAGAAATAGAATCTGATTGGCGAACTTGCGTTTATTGATAGCGCTCAGCTGTTCCGATTTGGCAAAGCCGAGACAAGGCAAGAGCCTGATGTCGTCAGGCATTATTGTTATTTTGAGCGTTGTCGAAGGTTGGTGGATACTTGCGCTTCTCTTACATTAAGAACGAACAACCGACCCGATGTTCTTTGATTCGAGGTGAAGAGCGCGCGACAAACTTCAGGCTATTCCTGTGCTTCGGTAAATAGGGTACAAGGTCCGCCATATTGTTTCCCCTTGGGTCTTCCTGGGTCTTCCGCGTAAACGAGAAAGTTTCGTACGGTTGTACAGCAGGGCAGACATGCCTGTAAACGTTGACTAATATCTTGTGACAAATTATATTACATTATACTGTTTACTCTATCAAAATAATCATTGAATTCGCGACCGACGATGTTTCACTGAACAAATTTCAGTTAGCGTGCTGATCTTTGATCAAACGGATATACCAATTTGAAAGTAATTAAAAAATACACAACATTCGTATACTAACGAGCTATTATTTTCATGCACGATGAATGATCGTTGTGCGATAAAAAAACATATACGTGAAAACAATGCACTTAGTTGGATGAATGAGGAATCTGTACTCGATGAATTCGTTATCAGTCGATAAATAAATAACGTCGTGCTGTATGCATTTAATACGTTAGTTTATATTTTTGAAAATTCATTCGTGAAAATTCAAACGATAAAGACGAGTTTCTCGTGAGCTCTGCGATGCTAATATTTCTGGATAAAAAGTGTTAATCCGGCTCGTTAACGGGAAGAGAACCGTCGCGAGAATAATCTTGGAGACGCTGGGTGGCGGCGTAATTCCAAATTACCACTAGAGTAACGATGTTAAATTTAACACGGGAAAATTGTTAGGGAAAAGTTGTAATCTTCGTTTAAGCTTTAATCCCAACGACTAACCATACTTTTTTCCTGCGATTATGTCGCCCACGTTATCAAACTGCGCGTCTTTACGTATTTACGAAAAAAAATTTTTTTAAAGTAAAAAAATGCCAACTTTGAAAATGCACAGGACGCCAGTGCAACGTAACTTATATATATATACTATATAAGGTATAATATTATCAATGTGGTCAACTTATAGTGACTATTTCAAATTGATTAGGCGTTTAATAATCACTACACGTAATTAAGTTAGACATTAATGTACTTACTATTATGGGAATTGAACGATACATAATAAATCATAATAAACTTACTACGTGCTGCAGTGACAATTCACGCTAATCAAAACGTGTCGACTGCTTTCCTTTTTTTTCTTGTTATCTTAGAAACAGCGGAGCAGAGGTACTTCGATATTGCGTCAGTAAGAAGAGTCGTGACCGAATATATATAATAAGGATCTATATAGATCACTTTGAGCCGTATGGAATAAGCGTTTGTTTGATTAACCGCCTTCAGCTAGTTTGTTGTGCTATTAATCACCGATGATCATACACTCGAACCGTCAATGACAAACTCACTTATTGATATTACGTTTATCAAGCCGATTACCTACACGA
This sequence comes from Trachelus stipa, assembly GCA_036026315.1. NCBI lineage: Eukaryota > Metazoa > Arthropoda > Insecta > Hymenoptera > Cephidae > Trachelus > Trachelus stipa. Next base: position 1,351,803 of record JAYRCB010000343.1, read on the forward strand.
GACAGTTAAGTTACAGCACCACTCACTCGTGAGAACGCAATATTTTTATACGTTATAAAAATTCACAGATGCCAAGTAGATCGGCGGACGCATGTCTTGAGCGAGATTTGAATTCACTTGAAATTAAGTTATCTTGGTAGTATTAACTGAAGTGCCTTCTCGACGCGGTGCAAAAAGTATTTTGACAGGCGCTAGGACGTTTAATAACATTAACGCTTCAAGTCGTCCCGACTTAATTCGCCTTTCCAATTAGCGACTGTCGTACCGTCATCGTTTGATGGAGACTTAATTATAAAGTCCTCACAATAAATTTACTGATAATCTCATTTACAAATCTTCCGCGTTTATATTATCTTTCGGATTTTGTTAAAGAGACACGTCTTCCGCGCTGCGTATTATTCTGTAGAATTTAACAGACACAGTTAGAGAGCTTCGCACGGAATCTATACGGACACTTTGAGGTGTTGACTTCTTCACGAAGATATGACCATAACTAAACTTTCACGCACTTTCATAACTTTTGATATCCCTCGATTTCTCAATTCGCCTAGTCGACTCGTTCTGTTGATTTTCCAAGTTCCACCATTAGCGGAACGCCGTGCCACGTTTCCTCGAAATTGTCGTTACGTGATGCGAGTTCGCGTGACAGAGGCAAAAACTCGAGATGAAGAAGAATGCAAAATAAAATGAAAAGTAACGAAAAAGAAAATCCTTGATGGATGACAGAGACACTTTGTTGGTAAATCTAGAGAAAAACTTTTCACTCACACGTCACTCCTCCGCTTTCTCTCTCTCACTCCTCTTTTCATAGCTTCGCACAGAGACAGAGCAAGAGGAGAGTAAGAAAGCTTGACTGTACGAAAGAGAAAGAAAGTCCACGAGGTAGAGAAGGGTGAAAGAGAATGACAGACAGTCTCTCTCTTTACCTTTTTTATCACAAGCACAAAAAATTAGCCTCACGTCTGAATGTACCCGCTCTGGCTTGCCGATTATTCACGTTGCTTCATAAATCGCAAAATGGAAACCACGAGTCGCTCAGCTGTGTTTTCTACGGCTTGAACGAGAACTTTTAATTCACTCCATGGTAATGCATTCACGTATCGACGAAATGAACGTGGCTAACGGAGAGGACGAGCACGAGAGTGAAGAAAAGAGACCCTGGGGAGAAAGAAAGAGAAAGAGAGAGAGAGAGCACGCGCGCGGTGGGTAGTTGTCGAGAACAGCGTGGCGGGTCGGCTGCGACTGAATCGACTCGAGTCGAGCGTCGCGACTCGAGTTTGAATGAGCCGGCGTCGGTTACGGCTCGCACATCAGCAACGGACGGAGGGGCACGAAGCGAGAGAGAGAGAGAGAGAGAGAGAGAGACAGACGCAATTGAAGAGGGCATGAGAAATCAGTGAATGTACGAGGGAGAAGAGAATACGCATAGATGACAGTATAAAATAATGAAATGCAATATCTCGGAAAGCTCGAAATTCATTTTTTTAATTTCTGTATCCATATATATATAACTCAACGACTCGAAATTATATACCTGGGCCCAACTGTGCTTTGCAGTCACGCAAGCTTCCTTATGATTACCAGTCAAGATTTTCAAGAGAAATGAACTGAAGCTCGAAAGCTCTGCCTAAGGGCCAACACGTCACCTGGAGTGTGATTTCTCTCTACACTCCATGATATTTCGTAAAAGGCTTTACTTTTCATTTGAATAGACGAACCTTCCACGTCTCCAGGGACAGTTTTGATTCAAGATATCTTCGCCCGCGAGATTTCAAATTATATCAATCGTAGATGTACTTTATGTCCAAGCAGAAACTTTTGGTTCACTTAGATTTGAGGTACGTGAAAAATATTTTTTTTTTTTACAAAATTGGTATGATCAAAATTGGCTGTAATCAATGTATCAATCGCGTTTGACAACTATCCAACAATCACTTTGCTATGTTATACAATAAAAATAAACATTCTTTGTTTCTTCATCACTTCCGGCCTGTTACAATCTGTCATTATGGACTCGATAGTCGCATCAAGTTTTCCGTAATTGCGGACGAACAGAGTGTACACGGACGATGTCGTAATAGAACACGGCCCTAATTACGTTCCGCGAACAATTAACAATTCAATTCTGTGCATGTTCCGACATTCCGGACCGTTACGTCGATCCACGTGAATGGCGCTACACGCAAAACTTCACGTAAAACACATTAGATACCCTTATACGTATTACGCATTATTTATTATCATAAACTACGCAATTCAAATCTACGAGACTTCCTGATAAATTTCTTATCTGAATTTTAAAGACCGGCCCATCTCCTATCTGACCTCCGCTTTAACTTCCTGTACAAAAATTATTTACATTTTTTTCTGAGTCCTTCCAATACGTAAAACTAGAGACGATTGTTCGTGCACGATTTTATTATAAATTATTAAATTATCTCAAAATAAAAATAAAAACAGACTCACATATTTATACTTGTCTCATAATCAATGTATGCATTCCAACATTTTCCCACATAGTTACATGACTCGAATACAGCATATACGTATTACCCACTATGATTATAAATAAGCAATCATTCGAACGATGACTTAAGTCATTTTCCCAGGAATCCAATACTTCGTGAGAACTGATGCTCATTCGGCTGCACGTCAGGAAAACATTACTATATAAATATATATATACGCATTACTGTGATATACGTGTGAAAGCAAATCGTAAACAAGGTTGTCGTAAACAAATGACACATAACATAATAGATACAACGTCTGGAAATGAATTATGTTATAAATAATGCATTAAGCAGGAGTCAATAATTTAATCACTGATGTAACAAGAATGCAGTGATTATATTTATAAAAATTTTAATTAACGTTAACAATGTAAAATACTATCCTCTTATCAGGTTGCCTTCACCTATAAACTGCGATCGATAGTGCATCACACGTGAAGGAAAAGCGAATCGACGTGAGTCAAATACGACATGACGTATCGAATGGGCAGCTTTGTTATTTATCGGTTGATTTATTTTTAATAACTTTAGCAATATTGCCTCAGTAGCACGTACAGTCGATAAAGCAACGATCAGCGCGCGTTGTACGATATTCCGGGCTTTGAGAACGTCAAACATTAATAATGGCCATTAATTAGTTAGATATTAGTTGTATTGAGCGCACGTGTTATACGGAACGTGATTTCAGGATAGAGAATAGAATTTGGATTAAACTATACCGCGCACGGACTATACCTACATACATCATTGAAGAAAGTAGCTCCTACTAAACTGTACTCTTAAATATGACTTCGTGTTCGGTAATAAACAAAATTTTTTTTATCAACTACCCCAACCTTATACTATTCGCAATACTTATTTCCAGTACTACCCTACTAGCAATTTCTTGATGTTAATGTAATTAAAAAAAAATAAAAATTCTTAAAGCCCTCCAACGAAATACTGTTCTTGCGTGACCATTCATTTCGTCGAATTTTTTTTTACTCAGACGAAAATACCACAGCTTGGTTTGGGACTTCCCGGAGGCAAAGGACCGCATATCTCTCATGCGATAACGAGGCACGCATCGTCGCATTTCAGCCGCCTTTTCATTAATTTGCGCAAGCTCAGTTCTTCTTGCGTATATGTGTATATATACATATATTTCACGTACGTTAAGTACGTCTAGTTGAATTGAGTAGGGACTGTCTAAGTACATCCTCTTCTTTCATCATCCCTCTCACCACCATTCCATTTCACCAACTTACTCCCATCCTCAAAGCAGTCAGTCGCGCCGGTTGAAAACATTCGTAACATAAAATATCGCGGTACCCACGAGTAACTGGTCCATGTTATTTTGAGCTTGCGAGCGAGATGTCGCACTAATCATTTGACGGGTAGGAAAACGCGAGCTTGCGGAATGTAAATTTCAGGAGGATCCCACCTGTCGCCCGCTAACGTACTCGTGTCACCAAACTTTATATTAGCCTTTTGCTCAGCTATGGAAAAAGACAATACAGATCGTACACGTTACACGTTATTCGTGTCAAGTTCTTTGAAAAGGACCGAAAATTTTTTTTATTCGCAAGCTCAAAGAAAATCTCTTTGAACACTTGTAATACTTAAATCCTGTCGTGTATTTTTTTTCAGTATTCTCATCAATATCCCGTGGTCCATGATCTTCAGGGATGCTGTATGGACCCTATTTCCTATGGGAGTGATATTGACTTAATGATTAATCGACGTTATTAACGTACCGACAATCTCAGGCATGGCCAAGCCAAAGGACCGGTATATGCCTTATGCAATTGCTCGCGGTTTATCGGCTCCACTCGTGGCTTTCAGTCGGCCAAGTTATTATCGCAAATTGTATACGTAGGTACATGCATGCGTGTGCCTCTTGACCGTGGGTCACTCTGACGTAAAGCCGCAATTCTAACGAACTACTTGGCTTCCTCGATAAAACGAGTACGCGTTAGGATTCTAGGGAGGATTTCCGCCCGGAGGGATCGCAGTGCGTGAGTGAATGCAGTCACGTATGTGAATGGGTCGGCGTGAGTGTACGTGGTGTAGTGATTACGCAATGTGAGAAGATGATTTAACATAGAGGAATCTTACGTGGCCCAATTTTATCATCGAGCTTATTCGTGCTTGGAGCATAGTGGATAACAGAGTGCATGGGAGCCGTCGGTACGCGTGACTTGGGGATAGTCGACATTTTGGATATTACAGATAATACGAAGGATAAGCCGGATTTCTATTTATCGTCAAATCTGGGTCACAATTGAGCACTGCAATTAAAGCTAAGATAAGGGAGGATTTATATAGTTGGATTTGGGTTCGATTATGTTCTTATCTGGGTGCCTGTGGCAAAGCTCGGATATTTTTCTTATTTCTTTTTCTAGTAACTTTTATAACGAAACGTGGAAAACGTTCCAATCGAAATTCTGTATAAGCGACACTTCGTTCGTAGGAAATCCCAGAGGATTCTCACTGCTACGATAATCGTATAGCCGTCTAGAACTTGCATGACTTTACTTCAAGATCAAAGCACAAGTTTCGATCAGATACAAATTCCTATTAGATTTTTAGAATTCGACTGCGCTTTTCGAAATTGCATCTTTCATGGAAATGGTAACTCTGCGAGGATACAGATGTCAGCTGTAGTAAGAAATGTGAAAACTTTAATTTAAAAGAAATGTACATTCGTTCAAACTAGTTAGTACTGAAAATTGAAAGTGAATCAAGAAAAGTTTAAAAAGTTTGCCACGAACTTATCGCTCGTATTGATTGGAACGTTGGAATAATTGGAAAAGAACCGATAATACAATGTTCCGATCGATACCAATAAATTGCCAAATCGAATGGTACTACAAATGACGTATGATTGATTTTGTTTGATAACGAGGAAAGAGAGTCGTATAAGAATATAACATAAAAAAGTTGGTCATAGGCACGAAGCCTAGATAGAAGGAGAACGATCGCTGTAGGCTTTCTCGCCGTATTAGTGTACTTAAAAATGAGGAAACAT
>JAYRCB010000343.1:1357425-1407908 GCA_036026315.1 Trachelus stipa
TTTCAATTTAATTTATTAAAAATGAAAGAAGATAAAAGAAATTATTATTGAATAAGTACTACAATTATTTCTAGATTTAATACATTTGAATTTATTTGATGTATAAATAAGTCGGTTTCCCAATATTTTTTTCTATATTGCTACTATTATCATTATTAATACTTTATTCGGTTATATTATTTTTGATTATTCAATTTGTATTACTTTAAAATTTAGCATTTGGGTAATAGATTTAATGATTTAATAATTTTTTTTAACTGTCATAATGACAGTTATATATATTTGAAAAACCTGACCTGTCAAACCGACGCGCTCTCTAGTGACAGTAAAAATCATCCTTTCATACCTTCTATACGTGGACACATTCATAACACTACGATCGTTCTCCTTCTATCTAGGCTTCGTGGTCATAGGGGTGGAGGACGAGAGAAATTTTGAAAAAAAAAAGAACAAAACACTACCCCGTAGTAATTCCCCGCAATCTGATTCCGCTATCGTATACACGCAAGTTGCGTCACAGCAGATTGATTCAGTCATGTCACTAATTTCCTACGGACAGGCTAATTTTCGTATGCCTGATTCACGGAGGAATTCATTTTGATTAGGCATAAACACATTCTGCTTTGCTCTTTCGTAAAACGAAGATGACCTCCATATCGAATACTGACCCGACGAGTCTCGACGTGGTCAAGGCCAGGAGGTTAAATCAGCATGTTGGCGCTATCATAGGTGAGCAATGGCAATTCACCAGCCATACGAGAAAAAAATCACTGAATTATTAAAAGAAGGTTAACCAAATTTTTTATCCAAAAAAATCATACAAAATTTACACAATCATTTTATCATTGTCTTACAGCATCACTCGGTGGATTTGCTTTTGGCGTAACTCTAGGCTGGAATTCAAGCGCTAGCGACACTATGAGAAATATACTCAACGCTACTGCTCTTGAGATTGGATTAATCGGAGGATTAATAAATGCAGGTGCATTTCTGGGTGCATTGATTGTACCTTGGTTACTTTTATACGTAAGTCGTACCGGCGCGATGTATGGTACTGTTCCATCTTTAATAATCGGCTGGACGTTCATATGTTGCGCCGACCAAAAGGTATGAAATATCCGTATAATTAATTATCAGCCGACTAATATCAGCGTCCAGTCAATTTATATTGATCTCATCCTATTTCCGTCAGGTTTGGCTTCTGATGCTCGGACGCATAATCGGCGGTTGTGCCGGTGGCGTCCTTTGCGTTATCACGCCCATATACATAGCCGAGATCGCTGAAAAAGAAATTCGCGACAGGCTGCTTACGTTTTTTCAACTTTTACTCAATTGCGGAATCATGTACTCGTACGTTGTTGCTCACGTAATAAACGAGCAGAATTCGATATGGAGATACAGTTTAACCTGTGCCGTGTCATGCGCCCTGATAGCATTAGTTAATCTAATACCAGAGAGTCCCCTATACCATCTTGGTAATAACAATGAAAACGGTGCTAAAGTAGCCATGCAGTGGTATCGCGGTGATCATTACAATTACGAATTGGAAATGGAAGAATGGAGACGTCTAGCGATTATTGATCAATCGGAAAAAAAAGTTAGTCTATGATTATTTTATGTTATATAGCAGTACCGTTAATACGATGAATATTTTTTTTTTCAGGTTACCTGGAGACTCTTCAGCAACAGGAAGATACTCCAGTCCTTCTTAGCCTGCTTTGTCGTCATAGTTACTCAACAGCTAAGTGGCATAAACACGATGATATTTTATGCTCTGACACTGTTTAATGTCGGTGGTTCCGGTGAGTTGACGGCGAGTGAACAGTGCTTAGTGGTGGGAGCGACGCAGATAGCATCCTGTTTCCTGGCAAGCATGTTGATCGGTACAGTCGGTCGAAGGACACTCTTAATAGCATCGGCCTTTCTCATGGGACTGTGTCTCATACTACTTGGTAACTATTCATGAACCAGTAAATACGATAATAAATAGAGATACAGATTGGAGAGTGATCGGATGAAGTTCAGCTATGGATCTTTGGTGCAGGTTGGTTCTTCAAGGTCCGCGAACAGGATCCTGAGTACGACGACGTTTATTCCTGGATGCCACCGGCCTGGTTTACGCTCTTCTTCGCTTCCTACAACCTCGGCGTAGGTCCTATCTCTTGGGCCATCTTGGGCGACATCTTTCCCATGGAAATAAGACTTAAGGCAGCTTCGGCCGCAGCTGCTTTCAGCTGGCTCATGTCTCTGATCGCGACCATGACTTTTGGCGAGATGCTGGATGCCCTCGGTGTCCCGAAGACCATGTGGGTCTTTGCGGCCTTTTGCTGGGTCGGAGCCATCTTTTGTGGGATGATCGTCACCGAGAACAACGGAAAGAGTCTGGCTGACATCCAAACGGATTTTGGAATAGACACGGAACCAGAGCCAGCTACTCGAGTGCCGGTTGTATCCGTCAGAGAAGAAACTTGACGCGAAAATTTTTTAAGGGGAAGAAAATTTATTATCGTTATTGATCATCGCTCGAGATGAAATCGAGTACATGAATTTTATATCACGATGAAGGACCCTTTCCTCACTTTCTCCTTTGTTAGTCAGCTGCAGTTTTGCGTTCGCCCGCAAATTGAAAACCCAATAGAATTTTTATGGTGGTTCTATGATATCATTCATAAAAATGGCTTGTCCGTTACTCTTATGAAAATCATTATTGTCATTCGTTATTCGATTGTCTTCGATTCGAACTTCACCGAAACGTCGATTTGGATGAACAATTATCATAGCAGGAAAAGCAAACGAAGAAATCAGAAAATAAATATAAACAGATACTACCATTTTGAATTTCAGTAAAATACTGGAGCTATAGAATATTTTTCAAAAATAAAAAAAAATGAGTTGTACGAGGTACAACTCACAAAATCTTATAATACAGCACGCTATTCCACACTTCATACATACACACACACATAGCCTTACGGCAATAACGTACAAAAATTGTTTATCTTTGAAACGACGTGAATTAAGGAAATTACAGCCGGGAACGTATAACATACGTGAGCGTCGCTGTCCTCGTTATTAATTTCAGCTTCGCTCCCATTTAATGATTTACAGTAATAGAAATTCCAAAGAATCGTCGAGCGTTTCGGGAAAAGCTTGCAAGCTCATTTCCTTCTATGGAAGCTTAGTGCTTCCTTAATTTCTTTATATCCTTACATCCTATCACAAAATTATTCGCGCGGATGTGATCACGTTCCTTCTAAACTTATTACGTCATCGAAATGTCCATCGGCCTTTTGGTCAGCTTCTTTTTCGATTCGGTCGATGCTCGCGTCGCGTCGGTCGAGAAAAGTTTTTGGCGACGGGCCAACCAAAAAAAAAAAGATCACCCTACGTGTATTATATTTCTACTAAGATATTACTAACAGATGTCAGCTTCCCGCCGTGTTTGAGGCTAAGCGTGACGAAAATAACAAATTGTTCAGAGTCATAAAATGCCGATACAAGTTTCCCAGTTGGCGTTCAAAGCCCTTGGAATTGTTACCATTGATAATAACAGTAATGGCTATGCAAAGTTTTCGAGAATGAGAGAAGAAATTTTTGATCTAACTATAAGAGCGATTCTATCTCTCGACCAATTACACTTGGACCAAACTCTCTGATGCAGATTCAAACGTCATCGAAGAGATTAATGCCGTTTTCCCCTTGGCGAAAGCTCACGGACGTAGAGTCTGAAACTCCATGAAAAGCTTCGCATTACTCGCATAATCAAATCAGGTTGCATAGCACCAGGTGCAGTTGCGCATCTGCCGTTGTATTGCAGCGATATAAAGACTCCAGGACGTTAATCGCTGTATGATTGACGTTAATCAATGTACAATGTACAACTGACCGTACAACTGGAGCCTCTAAAATAGTCAATACATTTGATCGCCAGGGATCTCTAGCTTGAAAAAGCTTATCTTGAGAAAACAACCAGGACTCGCCCTTTTCGCCAACAGACAGCAGGCAGGACCAGCCGTGCCTGAATCAAGGTGTTACGGACCTTTTACTGTACGACGATCATACAATCGAACGATATAATCGGCGATTTGGATATACCGCATTTTGATGACCACGAGGCTTTCAATTCATCTCGGAGATCCGTTGATACTCGCCAGGGTATGGGTCATGTGTATGCGTGAAAGTATGGGATATGTGTGTGTAAATTTTTAGTATAATAAAAGGATCAGCGATAGACAGAACCAAATAATAAAGTTGAATTTAGACGCCCATGTATCGTTTCAGGATCATCTCTCGGGATTTCTCTATAAGAACACTTATTACACTGTTGCACAGAACCACCGATGAAAATCGAAAAAAGGGGCACGCAGGGAAACTTTTACGCGTATCAACTTTACACTGCACTGGGAGTTGCTGCCGTACAGCGAATTTCGAGGTTTTTGGGTGCGAACATGGGGAGGTGTCAGTGCGCTGATTTCCGTCACTTTATTTTTACCTTTTAACTGCGACGCACTCCCGGAGAGAACCATCAATATGAAGACAATTGACTTAACAATATTGAAATAATTGCTGATATTCAGTTGCTATGTTACATAGGATGAAGAATTCCATATTCGGGTTCGGTGTAGGACTGCACGCGCCCTTGTCGCATCAACAATAAATGCAATGTCCGACGTACGAGTTATCATTGGAAACTAATGCACAATTTCTCTCGGGCCTGAGTTAACGATAAACGTTGATACTTATAGCTTTTCCTCGTTTAATTTTAACTCCGACAACTGTCTCTTTCGCTTATCACGAATAAATTCTTGATAAAGAAATTTCATGTACGTACGTTATCTCTCAAATTAATGTTTGACGTTTTGCAAAATTACATTCACAATGGTTCCAAAAAATTTTTGTTAACATTTTTTTAACTTCCCAAGTCGTACGCTGTGTATGCACCTAGTACGAAAGCTTCGAAAGACGAAGTACAGGATACTTCAGGAAACTGTTATGGACTGAATGAAGTCTTGGGGAATGGATAGAGGAAGTAAACAGGACGATGCATTCCCCGCCATTGCTCGCATTTATCGTTTAACATGCATTCCTGTTTACCTATTGTTCGGTTGTTTATCGGACACAACTAGTGGGACGACAATGCAACCGCCTACTCGGCCGAGTGATCTCCACAGGGCTATTTACATGAAGCGAAGCGGAAAGAAGAGTTTGAAATAAAACTCAATGTATCCCGTAGCATGGGGCTGATAGCAGCGACAAAGAGTGCCAGGGAAGACATGAAAGAGATGGGAGAAAAAGTATTAAAAAATATTCATAAATATGTCGTTTTACGTGAAATGCATAAAAATCGTTGCTTGAGTATACTTTTAGGTGCGGGAAGAGTCCAACTATATATGTATATATATGTGTGTGTGTGTGTGTAAATCTCAACAAGGTTGACCATTGACAAAAAAGGGGTAAGATTAACAGTGCGAGAGAGAGAGAGGAGTTCTACGACGTTCGAGGAGCAGAAAAGATGAACAGAAATTCCGTCGACGTTTTATGTGACTCTTACGAGCTACCTGCGACCCACGGAATTGCTTAGCGTATCAACCGTAGCACCGCCATAACTGCTGGAAAACCCAACAATTTTCTCTTTTCCCTATTCGCGGCTGGCTCCCTAGGCATACGCATTTCATTGAATGCTTTTGAAACAAGAATAGAAAAGCTCAGTGTGGAAGAGAGGGAAAAGGAGGATTGTGAAGATGGGTCGGACGGAGGTTGTTGAAATGATATTCAAAGCACGTTGAGAGGCAGCCGATAAATTTGGCGAAAGCTCCTGGAACAATGAAACAGTAGGGCAGTAAATGGAAAAAGCTCTTGATGGTGTCGGGAATTACTTTGGATCTAGTACGTGCTTCGACAAACTTTAAATTAGTTCTTTTGAATAAAGCTTTGAATACGATCTTTCGATTCCATGACTTCGTGCTCGATGAAAGCTCTCGTGCAGGACTTGCATTTTTTTCAAATTCCATTGAACATCTTGACATCTCGTACTCGTTACTCGGAAATTAGGTACGACTTGAAGTTGCGAGTGGACTTTGTGAAATTCCAGGAGCTTTCTAAGCTCCGATGTGTCTTTGTCCTTGAATCAATGGCAAGCTCGGACACTTAACTGCTAGACTGCGTGATCGAATGAATTAATGCAAGCCTTGTCTCAAGTTCATTGTGAGAGGCGTTGCGTGCTGGTAGACTAGGAGGTTCCTTATTACATTATAAGCATATTTCCTAGTCAGACCTGGTAATACCTTATACGTGAGAGCTTGCAAGTTCTATTGAAAATCACAGTCAAGTTGTGGACTATTGTGATACTGGAAGCTTGGCTGCGAATTCAAGTTTCGATTGTAACATTGTTGTCGCCTTATTCGGATACTCATTGGCTGTCGGTGCCGTGAGCCGAGGAGTATGAACGCGTAATTTGAAAAATAGGTTAACTGCTTTGGGGAGATGTTGGTTTATGTTTGTCAATGATCATCCTGCATAATCAATGTGATGCCAAGCGGTAACCGATGGCTCGAAGATCAAAGTTTGTTTTCGTAAAGCTCCATTAGCTCGTTTTATAATCAAACTTTCCTAATCCTACGTAGGGTGGTACACCTTACCCTTCTGTAGTACTAAAACTTTCAGCCAGGAGGCGCCATAATCGAGCGTTGAATATTACGAGAAAAGTTCGACCGTGTCTGACACGAAAGTCGAGTGGTAAATGATTGCAGTTGCAGTTGCAACCTGTGATTGAGACTAACGTTACAGAGAGGTTATGGTTTCATAGAGAAATCATCAGGGCAGATTTCTATAACGGTGTACAGTTAGAAAGTTGGTTAGGTATAAATCTTAGGGTTGAAATTGCAGTTGTTGGAGGAAGAAGCAATGGTCCCGTCGACAAGGAAGTCTTATGATTTCTGACTACCATGATTGATAAATCATAACGAAATGATATCACGAGGTGATAGTACAACCATTTCAAAATCTCCACTATGTACGTGAACACTGAAGGGATTGAAATATCGTCCTGGAGTTGTCTTCATTCTGAACACGGACGTTCCCTGGGGATTACGTTTTTGTACGAGTATGCAATTCCATCATTTCTCTGAAGCTGTTTTCACAGTCGATACATAAAAACTTTTTTTTTCCTGGAATTGCCCAGACCGCAGAGCAACATCGATCAGGATATATCGAAAGTTGAAAAATCATGGTACTCTGAGGAAAGATTAGAAGTTCTCAAGGGACGCCAGAAGTCGATGTGTTATTTCCTTCGTATTTGAAAATACGATTCACATAGAATAGAAAGTTCTCTTGCCTGATATATATAGAAATTTTTACCACGTCACTGACAGACCTTGCACAGAAAAGTTCGCTTGATTTACTTCGATTTAAATTCTACATCCCATTTTTTTATTTCTTTCATTCCTAACCCTGTCTTTCTTTCGGCAAAAATCGCAATACCAGGTACAGGAGGCGGGGACGATTTTTTGTGAAATTTTCGAGTTTTCGATTCAATACGAATCGAATATCTTCAATTATTGATTTATTAGGGGATCGCGATTCGTATATGAATTCCGTGTTAATATTACCGTGAATAACTAAAAAACACTCGTAATGCTTATATTGAATTCTCGAGAATTCGGAAAATACTTCATTCGCACGAGTGTGTGGAATCGTATATTTCTCAAATCCCATATACCAAAGACGCAGTCATTCAGACCACCGTTCGAATTTTCAATTTTAAAATGTCGTGGCTTACAAACGACTAAGCCGCATTCCATCCTAGAAATGGAAATTCGATCTAGAATTATAGCCAAGAACGATAAACACGTGCCCTGACTATAACAGTTTTCAAGCAAATACGAACTTTCGAAAGTAATCTTTAGAGCCATGAAAGTAAACTTGCAACAAACTACCCCATCAGGTAAGTGCTTCTTTTCTAATAGGCATTCGATGAGGGATGATTTACTAGGATAAGTTATCTACTTCGAAAGCATTAAGTACTTCGCGACAGGATAATTTACGAAGTCTAAGAACTCAAGTGATCCCCCAAAATGTTCCATAGAATTATAATTGATGAAGTATTCGAAAAAGAATATGGCGCTGAACTAATGAAAATTTTTTCAGTAGTCTCAATTCGTGTCCCTTAGATTTCCTAATGAATTCACGATCCCAAATGACACGTCTATAATACGAGCTAGTGACAGTAACCCCGAAATAGAATGGTAAGTCGTCCAAGAGATTTCAAGTTCAGCCCACACAAGCTTATGAGATGACAGAAGAGAGTGACGGACAAAGATAGAAAATTATTTAGGGAAGCTGCCGTAAGAGAGATGTAACAAGCCAGAGATTTCAAGTTTGCAAGGTTGAGCGAAAGCCGCGACTGTCGTTGCTAAAAAAAATTATATCGACGTTTCGCAGTTTTAATTGGTAAGCGACAAAAATTCAAAAAATTTTCAATTAAATTAATGAATTTAAAAAATTAATCAAATTATACATATACAACATTCGTAGCACGATTTAACGTAATTTCTCATATCTAGAGTAACAGTAAAAAAAATCTGTTCAGAATCAGTTGATTTCATTAAATTCTATTAATGGATAAGGAATATTCATTAAGATATTTTTTTTTTGAAAATCTCATAAGATTAGCTTGTCTCTGCATCCTTGTAAACGGCAAAACCAGACAAGGGTTGGCAAGTGCTTTAAAGGTTTTCATTGGAGCTTTAATTAAAGCACCAAAGTCAACACCCATAATTCCCTACGAAGTAGATCTCAGACAAGAATTAATCCAGAAAGCAGCTTCTCAGGCCATTTCTATTTTTTAGTAAAGAACCTGCATTTAAACTAAGCCGAGGCAATCAGTGCTCTTATCATTCTTATCGCGAGCTCGTTCCAAGAGCCGTAACATTAATCGTCAGTTCGTTTCAGGGCTAAACGTACCGTCTAACGGCATCCACGTTCTTAATCCATTGACTTGATTATCCACTCGCCTTCACGCGAGATCGACCAGTGCCAATTTTTTTCCCTTTTTTCGTATTTTATTTTATTACTCCTTTTTTCACCTTCTCGCACGTCGTTACCGACGCCACACGCCGCAACGCCTCGCTGTTCTTGTTTCTCGAGACGCGACCTCCGCCTTTGCACGCTATTTTAATACATCTAGGTAAACGTGAGCGAGCTAAAGGCAGCTGAGTCGCACGGGTGAACTTTCATCAGGAGCAGCGATGTGCGTCACGATCCTTTGCCAAAAAAAAAAAGATCGAGATAATCTTTTCCATTTCTATGTAGCGTCAATTCCTTCACCCCCTTCAAACACACACGTATTGTAACGCATTTTCTTAACTCGGCACCGGTAACGAAAATCCGAGAACTAACCTACGTCACCTTCTACCGTCCACCCTTTGTCTATGAATCCACATGCCAGGCGGGTCAATTCTTTTTTCACCGGGAAATGACCAGCTGGTTTACGCTGGGAGTTGAGGTGGAACTCAACTTCGCGAAAACGAGAGTTCTGACGGAACCTATGAAAAAATGCACGACCGCTCAGGCTGCCAGGTTGAGGTAGGTCGGAGTAGACCTTAGGTAAATAGTGCCGGAAACAGCAACTGATCAGGAACGTAGCAAACCGAACCGGCGCTATGAAATCGAAATCCGTCCACCAATTAATAAATTAGGAGTCCTCACGGTATCTGGTTCAACTGATCCTAGAAGGCCGAAGTCAGCATCCATAGGACACTCCGGTGGGCACTGCACTATAGCATAGCACTGCACCTCCGAAACACACGCGGAAAATCGATAGAATTTTCTAGACTTTACGGGAGCAACGCGAAAACTACACGAGCGAGAATTTTCTGTACCGTATAGGAAACGCAGCCAGAAAAGGCCGCGTCCCAAGGGCGCCGGGCGACAGCTGGGCACCACACACTTAATCCGGGTCAGGGAGATCCTTCCCTGCCCTTAACCGTATCAAAATTTTATATCCGCCCGCTCTGCAGCTCTTTGCCCCTCTCCATCGGGACTCCCGTAACTCAGCCGGATCTCTGCCGGACAACTCGTCTAGACTACCTCCCCACGGCAGATTCGAGCACCTCGACTAAACAATACCAAATATTTCCGAGAGCATTGGCGTAACCGTACGAATCAACCCGAGAGCGTAGCTTCAGATAAAGGAAGCGACTCGAAGGGAACCAGAAAGCGAGAACGTTATCTGAATCGAAAGCTGGAATCGCCTTGTGACCATGAGCTGAAAAATCATTTCACAGTATATACAATTATCTATACCTTGGAATCCTTCACTGTCACCATCCAGGACTCTTCAGGTACAAAGAAATTTCAAAAGTGCTTACGCCGCGTTCACATTGGTGCAAGCTGAGAATCTTGAAGATTGGTAAGAGGAAGGGTCTCAAATTTCTTGACTCTTGCCATATACAGTCATTGGGAAAAGAAACGATTTCGCGTCAAATAATATTTTACAATTTTCATCCCTTCTCTCCTCTTTCCTCTTACTTCCTTTGCACCCCTTGTCACGAACCTCGTGCTGATTCACGATTCTTATAAGGGGTTGAAGGGGGTGGGCATTACCAGGATATCCCGACTACCCGACAGCCAGTGACGTAATGCTAATTTAACTTCCTCGAGCGCAGCAGCTCAAAAATAAAGTATAACAATTTAAAAGTACAGTAAAATTCTTCAACCCTCATCCAGGCTACTGAAGTTTCTCAAGTTCCGCGTCGATCTTCCCTTCTTTCAAGGGAGCTGGCGAAACAAGTCGGCGCCGTCTTACGAGCAACCAGGCAGCTAGTTCAGCTCCTGGGAATTTGCCTCGAAGTACTATCCTGGTCATGAATAAAATCATGCCAAACAGTCGTCACTTGTGCAGTCGCCGTATCGCCGAGAGAAACCCTCGAGTCGACGAGTTTACAAGAAGCGACCGTACCTTATCTGTTCCACTACCCTTATGCGCAACTTACATAAGTCCACCATCTTGTTCAAAGTGATGTACCTATATATACTCTAACAAGAAGACTCAGCATGTGGATCCTCCTTAACGTTACTCTAATGCTTGCTAAAGACGTTAGGACCAAGTGGGGGTAATGCTTCAAAGAAGCATATATATATGTATCAAGGAACCCGTATAATGCTCCCCTTTGTCACAGACAATTTACGTATTGTATAGACATCATATTCATATAGAACTAAGACGTCACATTTTACATTCACGGTACACACATAGGCAACAGGGTGATGTCACAATGTTATACTTTTATCAATTCATTACGCATAGCTGACAAAGGGTGAAAACCGTAACGTAATGGGATGTTTTTAAAATTCTATAGAAATATATGAACTTTACGTAGATTAAAAAAAAAAGTCTCTACCCTCGAACCCTGCGTGGTGATTGGCTAAAATTTAAAGGTTCGTATTATCAATAAATATATTAGGCGTCAGCGTCGAAAAAAGTTTAATTTACTCGGAATTTTTTTTCCCCTCATTTCCACGAGCCTCTCGAGCTTTTAGTATATAGAAAACGATCCAATCCGCAACGTCTTTACTCGATCCCAAAGCTTTCCAAAAGTTCGACCCCAGTGTTTTATGATGATGCGTAAGTTTTTAAAACGACATCAAACCCCATTTATCCATCCCTTCGTATACAGGCACTGTCCTATAGAGTCTCTTTGCGATAACATAGCTTTGCTATATATTTTACTTTATTATGGTTTAACATTCCTTTACCCACCCTCGACCAAAGTTTAAACCAGTCGAAAGTTTAAACTCTCGACTAGCGCAACGGTCTAAGGTAGTATGTAGAGATTAAGAAAAAAAAAAGGTGAATACCTAAGTGGAAGTTCATGATAAAAAATATCATCCCTTACAACCGTAACTCACCCCACGTTAACCAGAGACCTGCTAACCCCACTACCCATATACGCTATATGTAATATCGGACAGAGAAAATATCGATTCACCCGTCTGCTACTATGTGCAGAAATTTGTATGCTCTATTTAACGTTCTTATAGATTCACTGGAAATCCAAGATTGCGACTCTTCTTATCGTCATCGTACGGAAACTATTTTGAACCTTTTTTTACATACTCTTAGTTTTCTCTATCGTTTAATTTCACCACCGGGATTTCAGGCAAACTTAGTCATGTGATTATATAGAGGGCAACTCCGTGCAAGAGCACCAAACTGAAGTTGATTCTGACCTGAGTAATCCTATATACTATAGTATACTGTAACGATAATTCCTATAGCGAAAAGGTAACGCGATAAGGTAGTAAGAACCTGGGCCAAGAACCAAAAAACCTGGGCGCCAAGTATCCTCTGGGAATGCCGATTTCGTGACGACAAGATATTCGGTAACAGCTCGCGCGACAAGCCGATCGACAACGCATTAGCTCAGCCTGTTCACACTGAAACAGCAAGGCTAGAGAGACGGGGATCTTTGATTAGGAGATAGCGAAATCGCGAAAAGTAACAGAACCAAATTTCAACCAATTATAAAAAAGTCCTTTTTTAGGACATAAATAAAACAATAAGTGCACAAAGGTGTACCGCTCTATAGCCAAGTCCCCAATCACGTAAAACAGTCGGGTACGAAAGAACAAAACTTTACACGACAATAAAGACGATATTGATAACGGGAGTGGTATGCCTAAAATCGAACACGTATAGATCGCAAAAATTAGTACTCTTCGTGTAGGAATCGTACGATAGCCCTAGCGACAGTACTACATAGGCGTAGCTAGTAACATATCCTTCACGGAACGATAGTCCTAAGGTTGGAAGTATTACGATAGCACTACTACTAGAGAAAGCTAGGCAATGGCGTCTCCCAGTACATTGGAATTAGCAAAGAATAAAGCACAGCGATAACAGGAATAAGACTGGTGAATAGATCTGATATTCGCGATAATGAAATAAATGAGTAACCGGAAAATGTACAGATTCGTAAGTTCTTGAAATAATCAAAGCAAAGTCAAACAACAGCAAATGCATAATAAGGTACGTCTCGATATCGAGAAGCGATAAAGACACGTAGGCTCCGTGGCCATACTCCAGGATCCAGAAAAATCACTCTCTTAATTAGAACGCACTAATACTACTCTAAATTATACAATTCTTAGTTTCAATAGTAAGAAATACGATAACCACGGAATTATCCCGAGCACGGAATTAGCCTCGAATCAGAAGGATTCGAGAACGATAACAGGCGACAATACTGCCAGGAACAATCCACGTTAATCGAACCTCAGAACTCGCCGGTAATAAGCGAATTTTTAAAGACGTCCAGTCACCACCACGGACAGCCAGCAAGAGAGCGATCTATCGGCTCGCGTTTCGTCGGTGGTGAAATCCCGACCCTTACTTTAACGGGTTGGGTCCTGCTGAACTTATTCGCGCGCGCCATAATTAAACATGGTTATGAGACCCTTTACGTTACGAGAGGACGATACTCAATTTATCACGTTAGCAGACAATTAATATTACGTTAACAATACTGTATTAGACGAGAGCGATTACTCCCAACGACCTTCCTTGGCTCTGCCTCAGGATGCGGATGCTGTTACGCCATCGAGGTGCACGTTTCCCCATCTACGGGGCCGGTTCTCGACGGTAACTGGTTCTTCCCGGGATCAGAGTATAAGGGCAGCCTCCTGGCTGACCCTTCGGTAGGGCCCACGGGATCATCGTCGCCTTGGCCATAGGGGTGCGTCCTCCACTTGTCGCAGTCATCTCGGAATGCCTGGCTCCTCGAGTCCTCTGGTTGCTGTCGCTGATGTTTTTCAATTCCTCGGAAGGATCACATAGACTTTCTCCCGTCAGCCACCGTGTATGCTCGAGGTTCGAGAGGCGCCTTTCGGGACAGAGGGCATGGGCCTTTGGCACGTACCCTGCGCTAGTCATGGCTAGGCACGTATAGGCACGGCTAGGCACGTCTAGGCACGTCTAGGCATGGCTAGTCATGGCTAGGCACGTCTAGGCACGGCTAGGCATGGCTAGTCATGGCTAGGCACGTATAGGCACGGCTAGGCATGCTCCTCTCGGGCCTCTTCTGCTGCCAGTCGGCATGCGATACGACAACGGGTCCTTCAACTCCTTTGGGGTGGACGTCACTAGGTGTTGGTGCCGATCGTCCGCGTTCCCATCTGGCGTCTGTTCGGCGGTGCCTCGTGATTGTTGGGTGTTCGTTGTTTGCTCTCCGCTCCGTCCGTAATGTCGCGTTATAAGAGAAGTTAAGATACAAAAAGAGAGTTTATTTATGCGAAGTAGAAGAAATTTTAGTAGGACCCAGGGAGTGTGTTGCCGTGATGGTGTTTAGAGTACATGGTGGTAATGCGACACGCCTGAAAACGCGAGAGCTAACCCTAGATATTGTAACGGCAATTTTGCAACGTCACGATATGGTTCTCTTTACCACGTGAAATTACTTTCGCACCGTCCCCCACCAAGTAGATATACGCATACACGTCCTAATCAGACGGCCAATGACCAATTTCACTGGTACGATAAATCTTACTTATTTCCCCTCCCTATATATAACTATATGAATTCTCGACAAGAAACGAGCAATTACAATTTGCAGCTGCGTGTCTCCTCATCCGGTACATCTAATAATCTTTAATCGTCTAATGTTAAACAGTCTTCTCCTATCTAATATGATTCCCCTCGTATTCACCCCTCATGGCTGCCAACCACCGAATCCCTTAACATATCGTCCAAGCATACCCTGAAACTTCCAACTTCTCGAAAACTTTGATTACAATCCTTATCTTACAACAGTCATCTTTAATGACATCCAGAAGTCGGTTGATTTGTGACCAACTTGGCGTGGTATTTACCCTCGACTGTCATTCAATATAACTATATCTAATTGGACCATTCTGTTATCACCGTTAATTACTTTAGATAAGTACTACGCGATTCGATAAATTTCGAGTTATTTGATTATTATTATTATGAATTTACTGATCCATAATGTGTAGTCCTATATCGATGTAGTTATTAAATAAATCGATTTATCTTCATGTTTTCTTTTTATACAATTAAATTATTTTACTTATCAGTACCAGTCATAAGTTTATCTCGCTAAACGTCTAATCGTTCTAATCAATGAAAATCGATATCCCCTGCATGACTGAATCTGGGCTATCGTTTGGAATTTTTCGGACCGTCCAACCGTGAAGCAAAGAGTCAAACGTCTTACGACCAATAAGCGTTTGTGTTCTACGAGGAGGACTGGGAGCTGGCAAAATATCGCTGAACTGTTCCAGCCAAAGTCATTCCAGAACGGCAGTCGTATTAGCCGGGTCTCTTTTAACGTTGGTTTCTATAAAACGTACAATTGGCCGAACGTGAAGTCCAGCTTTTTCTTTTACCCAGACTGCAGACGCTACTCTTTGTTTAAGCGCAACTAATCTCTGGTCGTTTTTCTCCCTGTCGCTTCTTCGTGCTCACTCGCTCTCTTTACAGTCACCGTCATTAATTATCGGAAAAACGAAAGCCCTTTATTCATTTCGTAATTGAATTCGGAGAGAAGTGGAAATGAGGTTGCGACTCTGGTCGATGCGATTGTCCTGGGAATTTCGTCATAAATATACATATATTATTGTTTTATAGTTATTTCACAGATTTTATCCTGGTTCGAAAAATTTTATATATATTATTATTATTGGGTTTTCTGTTATCATAAAAAGTTCTCATATTCTTTTAATGGTATATTCAATCTTGTTAAATATTCTGTCATTTTCTTACTCCCTATGTGTATATGCGTTTAGTAAGAGAGAAATACGGTGTTTTAGCGCATCTTTTTTTGTCTCGTTATTTCTCTCGGCAAAGCAAGTCCAGATGGCTACATCTAACGTTGATGGAATCCAACGCTGTCGTTTTTCGTGAAATTGTGAAAAATGACCGAGCTTGAGTTATTCCGCTTTTTTTCCTATCAATTTCAACGAAACGTAAAAGTAAGGCCAAGCTATTCGCCTGCAGTTGTCACTTTCCGACAACGCAATCCTGTGAAAAATATCGTTTCTTTAGGACGCGATGAGAGTGATGAGAGATTCAGAACAAAAAAAAACTAAAAAAATACCATCGAACGAGATATGCAATCAAAGACTATTGATTGATTGTCATTTTTTTTACTCAATTCTGCCATTATATTTCGATTCCACCACAGACTGCACGTACCTTGACTTATTTTGCATTAGAGCGTTTGTCTTTACAGAGAATATTGAGTTGATGGTAAAAAAAGGGAAATAAGACAAAAAAAATTGTTGGTCGTTTACAAAAAAGTTTTTTTCAAGTTTGAATAGTACATTATTTTTTACAGTTCATATTCGAAGCATCGCGAATGGTACCCTTAAGAAGCCACGTTCATTCTCGACCCCATGCATGGGGTCCCATGGGATTCATTTTGTATGAGAAGGAGCAACGGCATCTCCCACGCTAGGATCTCTGTATTCGTGAACTTTAAACCTTCGCATATGGGGATATCTGCGGTAGGTTAATTTGCGGCCGGACGAAATTTATCGCAACTTTAGGAATTTTAATATGAAACTCCGCCTCACGGCGTCCCAATTTACCGCATTAATTATTTCCTAGACAGCAGCCTCGTAACGTGACTACATCGCGTATCTTTTCAACGCAGCTGCAACCGAGTGGTTCCCATCAGACAATGGCATAAGCTCATACCAAATTGCAACGAGGATATAAAGTGGCACTTAAACTTTCGATCTTTTCAAAAGACGACCATGTACCTTATAAAAATTTATTACACAATTTTATCGTATTTTTTGTATTTTGAAAAAGAATCTAAATAAACTTGATTTTGTGGATACTAAAAATATTCGAAGGGTACGAGTTATGTCTGAAAGATTTTCGCGACTAATGAGATTCACTTTGAAAATTACAAAAAATCAATACAAACAGTCTAAATACGTTTATTGACGACCGACTGGTATATCTCTCAGTTACATGTACATTTCAAAGTTCCATTAACGCTGGATATAAAAATAATGAAGGAGAGCCATAAGAGGGGTTGAGCGATCGGGTAAAGAAACGAGGTAGGCAAAAAGGGGTAAGGTAAAGAAAAGTAGGAAAGTAAAAAAAAAGTTCAAAGCAATAACTCGGCGCATTGTACGAAACGACGAGCAGCGACGTAAGGAGTGTCAAAAAATTGTGCAATACCTCGCAGAGCAAATGGATGGTTGGTTGCGAGAAAAACAGGCAAAGTAAGTAGGCAATAAAAATAAGTCATAAAATGAATAACAGATAAATAAATAATTCAATTATTATAGTATAAAAGTGCATTCCTCAAAACTCTAGCAGGTGATGTAATCGATAAAAGAAGTCTGCAATATAGTAGCATCCAGGCAAGTCGATCTCGTTTGGTAATGTAGTCACGAATAATGCAACTGCTTGCAGCTGCAGTGCCTAATGCCTATAAGTCTTCGAACAGTTATACAAGTAATCGATAAGAATTACCTACGGTTTACTTAACTCGGACTATGGAATGAACGTCTCGCCACAAACCAGTCCCCTTACACTAACTGGCAAGTATCTTGAATGTTCAAGTATCATCGTATGCAATTTTATTAACCCAAGCGTAATTTTCTAAAATTTAATAATCAAGCTCCAAAGTGAGCTTTTTTTATTTACCGTGTACTATAAAGCCACCGGAGACTTGAAAAAGCTCGTTTTTTCTACAAGTACCAAGAAGCTTAAACAATTGTTTGCTTCTGTCGCACAGCAAACGAATTAAATTTTTAAACCAACTAGAAGCCTATTACGTGAACGCCGGACCAGCGTAGTGCCTTATATACTTGGTGTTAATGATATGATTTCAATACGTTTTTTTTTTCGAGAAATTTACAGCACTCCTGTACTTGACATAGTTTTTTATACGTAGCTGTTTTTTAAGGGGACATCAAGAGTTTTTGTTGCTCAACGAGATATATTAAACAAGTTCCAAACACTCAAATCTATATTGTTACATATATAAAATGTAAATACATTATGACGTCGCTAATCAGAAAAATATATTGCGCTGTCGAAAATGTTTAAGCGCACTTAAATTTAATTTATAGGTCAATTTTATTTAGAAAATCAAAAATGTATACAAATTAAAAAAAATTTAATCTTGAATGAAGATAATAGGCAGAGTGTACAGGAAAAAACGTCGCTCGTTGAATCCTTTTCGCAGAGCATTAGTGCGAGCGAGTCGGCAATATGGCGCTAGTGTAGCTCTCGTGAAGTTGCCCTTTAGCTCGCACCGTAGTGCTGTCTCCGTTGCACGCACGGCTCGAGGTACGTAAACAGTCACCGCTCACTCTCTTATCTCACCGCACGGCGTCGACAAGCATGACGCCATTATTGACGCTCAATTATACAGCTTGTTTCGTCGCCGTGGCTGTACCGCCGGTTGCCTGTACTTGGCGCCAGACTCGACCAAGTCTGTTGATCAGTTTCCAACAGTTGTCAACCCTGAAGCATATTCGCTGGGTCTATTTCCTGAAAACCTTGAAAGCCAAACATTGTGCTCTATTAGACGACTAAAGCAAAGAGCGTGAAAATGTTGGCTGACGCTATGAAAAACTTGAGAATATTACATTGCGCGTACCACTAAGGTATACAGGTTGGTATGAGCTTGCAATATCTGTTATCGTAAAAGTAACGAATTCCTAGAAAATATGATAACAAAATTTGTTACCAAAAGTTGACCCAGCATTGTCAGTCGACGTTATTGTGAAGTCAGGTAAGTGCTTGCAAGCTTATTTCAAAGCTCGCACAGTACTTAACAGCCGGGGAATAGTTTCATTAAAAGCCCTACTTAATCCTATCATGGTAGTAAACGGCGTCAAAGCAAAACTTTAGTACTTTCTAGAAATGCGAGCAACGACATCTACCAGGTAGAGAACGAACTAACCACCAACCAACCAATAGCCCTGAAATTAACATCGACGCTGCAATTCCCTGAAACGACAAACTTTTCACGTACACGTGTATACAGTAAGCATATAGGTTAGGTACACACAAAAAGCATATTGAACCTGAAATTTTCCTTGCTAATAGTATCATTGGTCCTCTATGGAGAATAAAAGGAAGCTCGATAATATTTCCTGGTAAAAGATTAAGAATCGACAGTATACGTTATGAACCCTTTACTCATATGAGATTTGTTCATATGTTCATATGTGATATATCCTCTCTGTACTAAAATATCCATTTATCCACCTATCTGAAGTAGGTAGAAATTACAATTAGTAGGTCTTGTGTTTACTCGTGCAGACTGTTCTCATTTTCAACCACCATTCTGGGTAATGGACCTCTTACGTGGCTAGGACGTAACAAGTCAAGTTTGCCAGTCTGAAAGCTTTACAATCTATTACAGTTACCGGCGTTAGCCCATGCTACCTAACTCCAGCAACGATAAGCTACAAGGTTAGATACATGCGATATATGACCTAATGTAGATTGCATGGTAAGACAGTACTCTTATGTAACAGAAAATAAATATAAAAATTAACGTAATTTTTTACATGAATGTAACACAGTGATCGATGGGCGAAGAATAGTCGCTATAGAGAATTTTTATTTTCCCTAAAGACTTTTTTCGTACCAGAAGTTAATTGTTTTGAAGAATTAATAAAAAAAAGCTTTAGCCTCTCGACGTTCCATCTTAATTGACGAGCTTTAAGCCGAGTTCCCATGAGAAATGAATAGAGTGCCTTGCCCGCCGTGGCCTTTAATTATGAATAAGCTAATGAAAGATTGGCAATGGGCATACATATATATATATAAGCTTTTAACCTACTCTTTTGATATTCAGAACACAGACAGCCATTACACAATTACAACGTAAAGCTTAAAGCGTCGCGACGCATCTTGAACTTTAATGTATTTTATTGTTTAACGTCCATACAAACGCTGGTAATGTCCTGCCATCTCTTAATTGTTCCATGAAATGGTAATTGGGTCAATGCTTGTCGCAAGCTTTCGTAGTGGTTTACCCGTGACGGGTAGTTTTGCCAAAAAATAAATTTGGCAAGGGTACCTTTCCAAGTGTACAAGAAACAAAATGGCATACTCCAGTGCTTTCACGTAGCTGCCGAGAACTCAATGTCGAACGTTCAAATCGATGCCCAAAGAGTTGCAAGCTCATCTCTCATCTGCGACATGCATGGGGATCTGTAGTAGAGACACGTTGCACCCTTTATTGGTCGCCATTCTTTATGCAAATATTTTTCAATCAATCATCCCTCGAGGCGACGAGACAGCTATCACGATCTAAATTTTAGCTCCGATCGCTATCGATGCATGAGAGATGCATTTCGCACGTCGCCGAGAGTCTTTGATGTAAACCCGACCGCTTTAACATATCGAAGGCAAAGGGAATAAGATTCGTAGAGATATGGAAACTAGTAATACCAGGAGGAAACGCATCGGCAGTTTCACCTCGAGAACGTGAACATTTTTCATCCCCCAGCTGCAAGGGTGGTTCGGGCGTTTTTCAAAATTTTTTACAAGATTTAATAATCGTTTTCACGGCGACGACGGAAAATAGAATAGACAGGTCTTGATTGGGTTAGATCAACCTGAGTACCCTGAAGGGCATAGAACAGGAGACAAGAATAAGGCATAAGGGTGAAAAAGTGTAAGAGATAAGGTAAACCTATTTCACGTCATTTAAAAGCGAGAGCAGAGTGCACCAAGGAAAATTATTTATTTAGAGTTTGATTTAGTTTAATTACATGGTATTCTCCATAGCAGCCATAATGATAAGCCGTAAAAGCGAAAAGTATAAAACTTTCTGCAACGTAGAACATAATTAGATTGCACGCTCGTATAATGCTTCTAGAATACATTTCACGTGGAACGTGAAAGACAATGTTATATGGCTATGTGTCATATGGTATAAATCACTGGGTAACAATGCTGGGAATTCCGGAGACTTGTAATTCAAATGTTTCCCATTAATATTAATGTAACATACAAAGCGACAGAAATACGGAAGAAGCACGTGGCTCTGCTCGGAAAGATCTTACGAGCATTCCGCGACACTCGCGCGTCACTTCATTAAGCAGGCTGTAACGCAAGAGGGGGAGGGACAAGTAAACATTACAAATTTGATTCTCCTGAAAGTATTGCTAGTCAAAAATCTATGGGTTAACGAAAATTTGCATACCATCGCATGCGACATCGACTTAAGGTCGAGGGAAAGGATAAAGAGTGGAGAAAAAAGATCTCAAATACGAAGTAGGCTCGATGTATTTACATACATACGTTAGTATATAGATTGATATATATATATATATATAATACTCGGAGAGAGTAGTATAGTTGTGCGGATGCTGGATGCACGTCCCCCGGGTGAATCGATGGAGCACCTCTCTCATCCACCCTTAGTCTCTGCCTGCCTACCTAACCCAGTCCAGTGTCCTCACGCTTTCGCAAGCTCTCCCCCCTCCGTCCCCCTCTCACGCTTCTCTTTCGACTCGACGACCCTCCCGCTTGCAGAATATCCCACCCTCACCATCTGTCTGCTTCTTTCGATTCCGACTCCTCTCTTCTACCGCCCTGTTAGCATGTCCCCGTCCCCACTCTCCCCGTCTGTCTTTCGCTCCCATTCTCTCGTTGGAAATCCCGTCTGTCAGCTGACCGAGCCCGTCTGCCTATCCTTTCCGACTTTGAGTTGACACTCCTTTGCCTAGCTTGGCTCAGAGTCGGGCAACCGGCTGATTTCCATGAAAGACACGGTAACAATGTCCCGAGTATTTTCAAAGTACTTCCCGAAGGGGTTCCCGATGAAGTCGCTTTGACTTATTGGCTAAGATGAAATTGTCGCCAAAATGTTGAATATGAAAATATAATCGGTCGAGTATGTTAAGCCCTGAGAGATACTGTAGCTTATTCGTGCGATAGTTCGCAAAAGCCTAAGGAAGCTCTCCTAGGGAAGCTCGAGTACCTGGAACTTTTCGGATAAATCGAAAATACATGCCTATAGTACTGTAAGTGGTCTACAGGAAAGTTACAGAGAATATTACGCGTGAACTGGGCGATCTCGTGCTCGAAACTTCATGTGGTTGTTTAACCGAGTGAAATTTAGTAAATGAAATCACTAGAGATGCAAACTTATGCAAGCTCGCTCGGACGAAGATATACGAAATTCATCGACCTGTAGTATAGATCGATCGAACGTATGATCACCCTGTACGTGAAGTATACGAGGAATATACACGGCAAAGGGTAACTTATGTAAGTGATACTACAGTGCAGCACGTAAAATATACTGTTCGCATTAATCCGCCTGTATAAAGTAAATACATACCTTTCGCATGACGCCACGTATAGTGTAACATTAGCGTGTAATTACAGGATCCAATTATTTACGGTATACAAAGCAAATAAGTCCCTAGAACACAAGGCTGATCTCACGGCAAGCTCGGGTAAGGTACCAGAGAGCTTGCGGGAGTTTGAGCTTGCAGCAGGAAAGTATACGCGGAACAAGTTACGTGAGAGAAAGAGAGAGAAGGCAGTTGGAAGTTTGTAAGCTGAACAGGAATTACGATTGCGGTTACGTACTTATTTAGCTTTATTTAAGCTCGCCCACCCCTTCCAGCTGTACCCCTCTAAAGTGAACCCAATAAAATTAAATAGCCGTGCACAGTGTCCGTAAAGCCACGAGCTACCGTACGAAGGAATTCTAAGCGACGTTTCGGCCTGAATAGCCGACGCCGAAGCTTCCGTGCATTCACGCTGAGACCTCGGCTACTTAGGTGCTTATAATGTACACCAAGTGCTCCCTGATGAAGGTTCAACGAGAAGCCTCAAACGTTATAGGGACTTTGAAATTCTCGAGTACCTGCCTGCAGCGTGCAGCTTTATTCTTAACTTTCTGTCAGATACGATCCCCGTATTGCCTTTAAATTTCTTCGGAGTCGAAACCTTAAAAATAATT
Source organism: Trachelus stipa (assembly GCA_036026315.1). Taxonomy (NCBI): domain Eukaryota; kingdom Metazoa; phylum Arthropoda; class Insecta; order Hymenoptera; family Cephidae; genus Trachelus; species Trachelus stipa. The sequence continues at coordinate 1,380,405 of JAYRCB010000343.1, forward strand.
GCGAAATTCCAACTTAACCTACATTCCGGCTATCTGCCGTAAGCTACAGTCTGGGAGGACTCTGAGAATATACCTGATATCAATCGATTCGTGTACTTGTAACAGTATCACGTAAACCAAAGTGCAATTCTACGCACGGCTGTAACTCCTCTCGTTTTATCTCCGTGTAACAGAATATCATTGAGATATGGACCTGCTGCCAGGACGTAGCGATGCTGTAAAAGTCACACCCGGTCAGTAAATTACGGATTGCAGTAACTATAATCTGTACCTAACTGTGCTATGATTGCGAAAAAGGGTCTGCTGCAAGGTGCAAACTACATGACTGTTTGCAACGTAACAGAGTCCCCTGCTCTAGGCTCGACCCGTTGCCTTGCCAACTGTCAGTCTATCCTGAGTAAGAATTATTTAGCATGCAGTATATAGTAGTAGAAGTACAGCCAACGAGACTATCCCCCACTAACAATAAACGTATATCTATAGCGACTGTCGTTTACGTACTACACACTAAATAATTTTTACTGGACATTATGTACACGTTGTTACTGAAGTACTGTAGAGCTGTATTGTACATAATAATAAGGAAAGCTTTACTCGCAAGCTCTTGTCTTAAAAGCCACGCGGATGGTGCTTTTCCTCGTACCAATTTCTTCCTCGTAACCCATATGACCTTAAGTCAATTAATTATGAGCGGGGATATAACAAAGCTTTTCGTATAACTCCATAGATATAAAAAGCTTCTCAGCGTCTACCGGAATTTCAGCGAAGCTTTGTTCTATGCTTTCAGTCGGAATATCAAAGCTCTACGTGCATTATCGATCTTGCCAGGACCTAACTGGACCTCGGGTTCCTTGATGGTAAACAAGATAACAGAATCCTGATGCAAAGCACCAAGCCTTTCGTGGAAGCATCGTAAGGATGACCATAGCTGGACCACAAACGCGAAGCCTCTGGTACGCAAAATGAAACAGCTGCGTGTCCGACAATCTCGGCAGCTAGACAGGAAGCCACCATGAGGCTTGAGGTTTCATCGGCATGTCTTCCTGCCGCAATTCTCCGACCAATCCCAAGCTCTCGTGACAGTCCCGTCGACCACCCTCCTGAACCGCTATCGGCCGTCCTTTGCGAATCAGCTCTTGTCCTTTACCGTCTAGTATAATCCCAGGACGGAATTTCTTGCCTTCCCGGTAGTTTGTCCACTTTGCCAATAGGTTCGCCTGGAGACGTAGTAACGTAGGAATGTAAAAATATATAACCCTAACCTAACCCAACCTTTTCTATTCCCCTTACTCCTCCCTACCAGCCATATCAAATCTCTATTGTGCACACTGCCTTTTCTGAAAAATCGTTCCCATTTTTCTTTCCCTTTTTTTTCGACCTACCTTACAACACGACCTGGATGATTCTCTTTTTAGGTATTACGTGACGTGATTTCATTAAAAGTTATATTTTTTAAATGTGATTTATATGGCTATTGGTAGCCACTGTGTACTTGGTTATTCATGTTGCATGCATATATTCGGTATATGGGTAGGTATGCACAGTGATAATACCACGAATCGGCATCGCGTGCGAATACGTGATAAACTTAACGAAAAGTTATCGCACACCGGTGGATCGTGAATTTCCCATGTTTTCAAAGTTTGACAGTGCCTCGTGGAAGTGGCACGTCGAAAATTCTGCAGGACGTTATTCTCTGTGGGAGAGGCGGGGGGGGGGGATAGGTGTAAGGGCATGAGGTATGGAGAATACGATAGGCCCACCATAATCGAAATGGGTGGAAAACGAGAGAAACGAAAGAAAGACTATCCCGTTAGCTCTTTCGTGATTTACCTTATGGCCCTCAGTGGCGTCGCGACGCTCCGATTTCTTTTACGACGCATCCCCCATATCTTACCACGTGTAACGTTTGCCGGATACCATTGAAATTTATCAATCGATGAAGTCGTCAGACCTTTGATATGTGATTGCTTTTTTCTTTTTTTCTCAGAATCCTGAATTCTGAGGTCTCGCCACGAGAATCCATCCAAGATATAATCTATACGTGTTATGGGTTTGTATCGAGAATGTGTTACGTTGATTTATTTTTACGATTTCAAAAATAATTTGTCATAGCCCTTATCAATGTCTGTCTGGTACATAAACGTAGTACGAAGATTAGAAAAAGAAATTGAAAAAATTCATTAAATAAAAGCCTATACGAATGTATACATTGAATTTTCTATCAAAAGTGGTTTCATTGGTTTTTTCAATATTCCAAAAACACTTTTGGTCAAATTACCTAAGTGGCCCGTTTATCATGAAAACGCACAATCACTCGAATTTTTTTCTACTGATTTTCAAGAGGAATCCATCAAATGCCACCATGGAGTGACGCGTTGTAAGTCCTTGGCTTCAGGGTACCGTTATCGTAGTGCTCATCCAATATACAGAGTGTACCAGATCTGCCACTTATCATTATTATGACCAATGGTACTTATTCAAGCCCTGTATAATCGAAATCTCTTATTCGCCAAATGAACCTTCGCTATGGGAATATAAAATCATGCAAATTTCATGTAGGCCTCATTCATTTGTACTATACAATATACTTAGCATACATATATTAATAAAAGAGTCCTAGGCACTTCTTGTGCGAGATAAAAAAATTTCTATACAAAGAGTGCATAATAAAATCAACCTAATACAATGATTAATATCCTGATTGGTCAACAATGTAAATTATTTTCGTTATCAAATGAATTTGGAGTTACGATAAATTGTCCCATACGAAAGCACATGAGTCCAATTTCCTATGGTGGCCAAAGCTCGGATAGAACATTTTCTCTTAACTCTAACATTCGCTGATCCTTTTTTATCGTCCAACGATAACTCTACACGAGAACCTACCCTTAGCCTCCAAAATAAATTTCACAACCCTCCAAAAATCTTTTGATACTTTGACGTGCAACTTTGACATTTCACCCTCTATGTTAATACTTCTAGGAACCTGCTCGTTTGCGTATGATATCTGTATAGCGACCCTGACACCGAACCCCGTCACGCGACCAACCCTGAGCTTTTTTGTCCTTTCCACCCCCTCTTATCAGATAAATTGTGCACTTGCTTGTTCGCCATATTAACAGGCTACTCGACAAGGTTGTCCAGTCTCGGATATTGAAACATGCATTACAAATACCAACAATCTAGATACGAAATATACAAAATATCATAAAAAATATTATATTTTACGCAAAACCAAAAAATAAAAATACAACAATAAAATAGTGACAGTTTTTCGCTCAAGTCCAAGGTAAATTTTTTTTCTCGAATAATACCATCTGCAAGTACAGTATTACCTAAGGCTATACTAGGTCAGTAGGTACCACAATAGCTCGTCTAACCAGCAGGATCTCATCAGCTGAAAAGCTCGAGACTCCAACTGAATACTAATAGCTCAATTACTCTTGAAAAATCATTTGAAAGCTCAGGACTATCCCTTAAGATATAAAATTCCTAAAGAACAGTGTAGTCAAGCATTTCGTATCAACAAAAAATAATATGAATTCTTCCCAATCTCATCTACCTTATAATCTCATCCGAACATGGTCCAGACGATGGAACCAACTGTAAATCGAATTGCACATAGTTCGGACAGTTAAACATTAAATACAATTACATCGAGTAACCGGAAAACAAGGGACTCTTAGACCAAAGTCCAGATAGTTCTAAGAGAATACATTGTTATGTAACGAACAACTGAATTACGTGGTCTATATATCCGACGTTAAGGCGAGTTTCAAAAGTCATGACGATGCAACCGGGAGTAGCGTTTTCCTTTGTTAGACGCACCAGTTGAGCTATAGGTATGCAAATACTGACAGTGCTCAAATGTCGACCACGACTGTAATCTACGTTTTCGGTACGTAAACGACAAAGGGTGGTAGAATCGAGAAATCTCCCACCCCCCCCCCCCGCTCCCTTCCCCTACCTATTCCTTGGCGAATTAGCATTTCACTGACGGGATCGTTTCTAGAACCTAAAATGCTCTTGGGTTCTCCAAGGGGATGATGCCGGTAACGAATGAGCGTTAAAGCAAAGGACCGTCAGAGGGAAGATTTATCGTCCAAGAAAGTCCCGAAGGCTTCTTCTGCCACGTCTCTTACACGTTTGAATTTTCATTCACGTGCGGCAGTAACTATAATTCTTGGAGCCGATTGTCGAACCGTAACCCACCGTTTATCCTGAAGATTTAAAGCCGCCTATAGTTAAATCACTTCCGAATCCATTATTACACCAGCATCCTCCCCATGGATCGATTTGAATAAAAATTACCCAGGTCGCCATATTTGTTGTCGTTAAGATAATTAACTTCGTTCCTCCTATTTTTTCTCTAGTTCAATCAAATTTTTCAAGGGAACATATTTTCACAAGCATGAAGATATAAACGCATTCTACCGTTATTATCCGGACATGAGTTTCCCTATTGTACCATAGCTACCCATTTTCTACGTCCCTTCTGTATTCTCCGCATGGTAGGCAGTTACGACTTTAATCGTGCTGCGCGCTTGGGACACGTACAAAGGAAACCCTGTGACTAACTAAGAACATACAGGAAACACGCGTTTCTACCTCCCGTACTAGAAATCAGCCAATTTGTGTACTGGTACACAAATGAAGACTCTAACGCGAGTGAACTTGCACGTCCGGAATATTTAATTATAAGAATTCAAAATTTTTATCCTTTTTATGGGAAATAAACTTCATTAGTGAGGTCATCAGAACTGCTCATTAGGGTCTCCTGGAATTAGCTTCGTTTGGACCACCGTATAATCTCTGCTTGGAGTCACCCAACGAGACTATTACCGTACCGCAAGGTATCAGCACTAAAACAATTATGAAACATTCGGCGATCTTTACAGATGAAAAAAATAGTTCAGCGTCCAACTCATCTCCCTTCAACGAATCTCAAGAAAAAATCTCATCTTCTAATCAAAAGATGTACAACCCCTTTACAGCACCCATACGTCTTCCCCAGGAAATTCTTCGACTTGAATCCAAGATAAAAATTTTATCCCTACATCGATCCTCGTGCACAGCATCCAGGTCCAGACAGATGCAAAAAATATATCTCCAATAAAAATCACGGCAATATCGGCGCATCGCATTAATTTTGTTGCTCTAATGAAATCGATGCTATCCACTCGATTCAAGTACAATTACTCCAAGTATACCAGTAGGGTACCTGCATCAACCGCGTAGCGTACTACCGACGCCGACGCCTCCGCCGTTTCCGCGTGACGAGCTAATAACAGACTTCGACGGTAACTAAATTGGGATGCTGAACGGGACGCGACTGGCTACGAACGGACGCAATGGATGGACCAATGTGTATATCTATATATTTGTATACATAGATATTAATGGACTGTATATCTGTATTCCATATGCTTATACGGCACTACGTACTATCCATCTATGGTACATTGATACGTACCAGCACACCCTAACCAGCATCCAGAAGTCGACAATAAGGGAGATGTATCTAAAGCTACGTCCACTGATTGCATTGTTCTCATTGTCCTATGGTTGTGCACGCCTCCGTACTCCGTTGTGTACTCTGGCATACTCCTCTCTTTGCTATGGTCCAACTATCCCTAGGTACTTGAGCGTGCACCCGCCTTGTTCAACGTAGTCCAGATAATACAAATAATGCTAAAAGTATCCTGAACGCTTTACAAGCACGCTTTACGTAGGTAAAAGCACGTGCGATGAGCTAACGGGACAAAATTTTGTGGAATTTGAAATCGATCGTAGTGCCCGACTGATTTTTCGATGGATGCAAAATAATTGAGTTATTGAATTGCCGAGGAGGAGAGTGAGCGGGGAGAACGTAATGGAAAAGAGCGTCCTAATTAAACGACACGATTCGTTGCTTCGACTCGGCATGCATGACCTCGTGGTTCACTATCGATTTTCAGAGTTCAAATGCAACTGGGATATAAATGTATTTACTCGATCCTGGGTAACGTTATGTTGTATATATATGTTCAGCGTTGCAGCCTTCTTGCTGTTAGACGTGCCCTAAAGCAATGCATTACATATTTTTATAAATCAATCAGTCTTCCTCTAGTCCGTATTTAATTAATTTTTCATCATCCAATTTTATTCTAAATCGTAATAAAATTTTCGAATCGTACGTGGATGCTGTATCCGATGGTAGCCATGTTAGTTGGATTAGGGATTCAAGAATTGTTTAGGGTCATCCAAGTGCAAGTCGACATTGCGATGTAACGAGGGATGAATATGTGTCGATAATGATATAACGAGATGCATTCATAGCATTTAGGTAACGTTGGACGTTCCCGAGCACAGCCGAGACACGCAGTGCGGATGACGTTCGTTATGAATTTCTAAAGCCTCTTTTACGTAAACGTGCAATTTAATGGTCTACGCCCCAGATCGTGCAGGACGCAAGTGAAAACTTTAGCCAGGGAATGCGGCGGCGTAACGAAAAGATTTGTGATTTAGTGTATGCTATTTAATCCTGACCTTAATTGAGGCTTTACGTCCTCGACAGCCTCGTGCGATCTTATCCCCACGGGAGCACATACCGATCTCTAGTTTTTTTTTTTTTTTCTTGAACATGACTTTTTCAAGTGCTACGCCTCTAATGCAATATGGGTATCTTTTAAGATTTTCAATTTACCCGCCAATTAATTCTCTTTTAAGTCGGACAGGTAAAACTTTACTTTTAGTGACGTTTTACTACCCTTGTACTACCAGAATACGCGTTAATGCCTTTAAGGTGTATTTACAAGTGCTCGTGAAAAATTATGCGAACTCATACATACGTGGGATAATTGTATTGGCGGAAAGATGTGAGAAAATAATATTGAGGGATGAAAATTTTTTTAATTAATGTTCAAGAGCTAAAGTTACCTTATTCAAGAATGATCTAGATTTTTTTATGGAATTAACTCACCATTCAGTATCAAAGTTTGCGTATCTGCCGGAAGCCATGTATACGAGTCACACGAAGTTCGGTGAAGTCTGCGGCATTGCTTGGGGCTAGTGATCATTTGTTAATATTGACCGTAGACTACGTGTCCCACGAGGAATAACTGAAACAGAAGGAAATTCGTGTGAGCTTATGCATGTCGTGCTGGGAAACATTCTGCGACTGGTCGATGGATGTTTAATCGGTTATCGGGTTGAGAAAGAATGAGTAAGAGTCGAAGAAATATTGAAAGGTGTAAAGGATATAAAGAAAAACATTGTTACACAAAAACAATATTAGGAGGCTATTAGCACGATGAAATAAATAGATCATAATTTGGATTATAATTTTCTAGCAATTTATACAAGGGTTTTCATAAATTATACAAAGTCTCAAAATCTTTCATGTAATTTTTATGCATATATATTTTAAGAAGGGTAGTTCTCAGGACTTTTTGTCTCGAGCATTGAAAGTTATGAGGACACTTGGTGTTTATCAGGACGGGCCTGATAGCATTTTGATACGTAAGGTATACTGTCAGGACCATAAAGCGGCACACACCGAATTTTCCGAAAAAATTTTCATGCTAGACACTCGCAATTGTGATGGGCTAAGAAATGGTTTCGTTAGGTTAGGTTAGATTACAATAACAATTCTACGTGTTTCAAGATTTAATTTTTTTAGAAAAAAACACATGGACTTGCCGTTGTGAGTGGCATGCGTCCTCATAACTACCATTTGACAAGTTTATATATATATATATATATTGTACATACTGGGTAAGATGCATGTCTAACATGATCGTCAAGAAAGTCGGTACTTCATTATTTGAATGTTGTTTTCGTTTTGAGATACCCCAAGTTTTTTTTCCTATTTCCATCTGCAAGAACTTAGAGGTAGTTGAGACTCGTCCCAGTGCGACAATCGTTGTCCCGAAAGTATCTATAAAGTAGCAGCAATGCGACCCCATAAAGCCTAGTGGTGCATGAAATAATTATATACGCAAACATGGAGGGATGAAAATCGATTCCCGGAAATGCATTTATTCCTGGCTACAATCATTCCCAACAGTGATTGGCCTTTTTCATATACGGAAGTCATTGGGCATACGCTTCCTGATAGCACGGCATAGCTCAACCGGAAGTCAAGCAATAACGAGGGCAACCTATTCGTGTTTTCGTATTCAATGTTGATGCAAAGTGGGTGGTGTGCATCCCCCTGCACTATCTATTTAATTAAGGATGCACTGCCGCGAGTAGACCGCAAGAATATCGTACCATAGAGTGGAGAGAACCACCCTCAAAGTTCAAACTGAAGTTGGTCTGATATTGCGGAACTGAACGGATATTTTTATTGGTGCAAAGGTACTCCAGGTACCAAGGAAGTAAAAAAGTTGAATCGTTGAATCGATAAGGGTTCATGGCAAAGAGTTGAGAGAAAGAATGAAATGGCTCTAAGAAGTATATATATACGTATGACGAAACAATTTTGAGACTTTGAGTAAACTTTTTACAATGTATTTGCAGACGCGCAAGGACTAGTTTTGTAAGAAAAAAATAAATAAAGAAGAATTACTACGTTGTCATAAACGCAAAAAAGCTTCGCTGTCCACGTCTTAGGTAAGGGATCTAAATCCATTCAAATTTTCCCGCTCTCTCTTTCCACGCTTCAACCCCACCTTCCGTCTCCCTCCCCCTTCCCACTATTTCACTGTCTCGTGTTACAGGTCGAAAAATCGATTTCACGAAGCAACTCGTAGTATTCGAGATTTGACGAATGTTCTCCTCGTGATTACGTCCACAAAGTCCACAAAGGGTGCGTCAAGCTCTCATTGACTTTCATAGAGGGTGCGCGATCCTCGTATATAAATATGGCACGGACAACGCGTCTTATACTACATAAATGCAGGAAAGTTTCACGGATAAAGCTTACTTAAAAGTACGAAAAATCTTCTTGAAAACCTTCTTTGCGAACTCCGCATACGAAAAGCTCCCGGCGCAGCTGGACAATGTGGAATCCAAAGTACATTCAAAATTTTCACGCTTTCTCCGCCACGATAGATCCAAAGTGCTTTAGCTTCTCGAGCTTGCATAATACACTCAAACACCATTTTGAATTCCTAGATAAATAGATTTACTGTGTTAACATCGAATGGATCTTGAGAAGTGAGTTCTAGCGTTAGCCTTTACTCACGCGGGAACCAATACAAGATGAAAAAAAAGGATTCCTCATTCATTCTCGAAGGAATTGGTTCGGCTCGACCTCGCAAGCTCCATTTCCACATGAGAAGATATCGTCGAAAATAAAGCACCATTCCTAATTCCTACTGACCGTGGCTTCCTTTATCACGTCGATATAAGGTTCCTGTAATGAAGCTTTCGATCCCAGTGGCATCGTCCCGACCCGAAAGCTTCACGACTCTACGATACAGGTACGTATAGTAAAGTACTAAAGCTTCGAATTAAGTTCAACGTATAGCACATAGCACTTAAAAGCATCCGCATTGCTCTTAGTACCGCGTACCTCACACCGTTCACTTAAAAAGAATTATATACATACTATACTATACTATACCATAGCATTATTGAACAGATATATATATATATATATATATATATATAGTCTAGATGCAAGGCGACTGGAAACGGCCATCCGTTACTGTTAATATTATGCAAATATGCTCATGTGGTGCCATGCACTTTGTGATAGATGTGCACGTTACGCATAAGCTTATGTGTTGCAACATATGTATTATAAGTGTATATATATATATATATATATATATATATATATGATACTATTTGTATAATTGCACATTAAATTTTTAGCGGACAGAGACTTTGCTTTGATATATAACTGTAATTAGGTATGCCTGTCAATGTATGTATATCGATTTCCTGATAATTAAGCCCTTTGACAGAGAAATTTGAATTACCAGTTACACTTCGTTTCCACGTAACGGAATTGATGCTCGGTGCACTGTACTCGGCGTCGAATAATCAAGTAAACTACATCAGTACTGGACCATGGAAATTTGAATTTCTCGTAAGAGTTGGATACCAACGTAATGCATGGGTCTAGTCATACAGTAGAAAGCGTAGATGGTTTTTGTGAAGAAAGTGCCGTAAAGCTTGCTGGATGTAGAAGGCCGATGTTGCGGCAATAATTTCTGGTTATGATAGTAAAGTTCTCTGATCAAATAAACTCACATGCAAAGTAGATTATCTTTCGATGACGAAAATTGAATAACGATCCAGCCTTCTATGAGGGTCGAGTTGGGAGATTCAATGGCGGCGTTGACTGAAAATTACAAAAGGAAAACGAAGTTTATCACATTGACGTGAAAGATCCTTAATGTTTAAGAACGATTCGAGTGTGTTTTTTTTTAATTTTCCTGCCAAAAAGGAAAAAGTTACTTCGGTGTGGGTTGAACTTTGTAGCACGTTTGTCATCCATTTGCCAAAGGGGATGGAATTCGTGAGAATTTAACGAGCGCTACTTGAGGAAGCTACTTGAGAAAAAAAATTCCTAGGAGCTCAGGAAGATCTTCAAATATACTTATATGAGCTAAACGATGTGTATTTTAAGATCATTGATCTTGCTCTTATGATTTTTGATATTTTTATTGAATTTATATATTATTGATTTTATTTATCATCGTTATTGGCAAATAATTAGTGTCTAGAGAAATTATTTATTTCGCCGTTTAGTAATATGTAAGTCGGACTGAGGTTTGAATCTTGAATGTATATTTCATCAAATAAAAGATATGTATGAATATAACTAGCCATTGAAATTCCACTAGATGAGACCCCGTAGGACTACGATATCGCATGGAATAAAACGTCATTCTACTGGTTAAGGTTGGTATACGTTCCCTCTAGTGGATTCCAACTGGAGCATTATGGCTTTTCAGTCGAGAGCCAAATACATAGTCAGCGTGCGTTACCGATCGAAGTAATAGAGGAGAGAAAGATAAAAAAAATATGGTAGAAGAATAGAACAAAAAAAAAGAAACTAGGATGAGAATTTACGAGTCAAATAACTGAATGATTTTTCATTTTTATAAAACAGTCGTGGGTCCTGATTGTGCGTGGCTGAGAATTTGTTCGGTTGTGCAGTCGCTATTTTGAAATAAATTCCATGTATGGCCAAAAGCCAATCATTTAAATTGTCCTAATACTTCGTAGTCTTATTTATTCCTATCACTTTTGAAATTTTTGATGGATGAAAGGGAAGTTCCCTTTGACGTAAAGATTTTACAGGACTGTCAAACTGGAACTTTATACTTTTTTGTTTTTTTTTGTTGGTACAATTGACAAACTTAGTTTTCTACTCTATTCAACTTTCTTTGAGATGGAATTTCAATGTGGCGGAATATATAACGTACAGCTTGACCACATTGCTTCCTGACTTTACTGTAGAAGTATGTACCAACTGGCTAACACAAAAGTTTCCTAGAAATAGTCAAAAGAACTTAATATAAAATTTAGCGAAGATTTAGTTTCTAGATAGAATGTATAAAAAACTTCATATACGTATTTGATTTTCATACAACTCTACAAAGTCGCGAAAAAGATTACCAGCATATTGTAATTGCATTTTTTTTATTATCAGGATAAATAACAAGGGGCGGCAAACTGAAATAAATACAAAAATGATGAAATTCTCACGAGCTGGAAAACGGCTTCAGCAGCAGAATCGTGACTAGGATGCATAAATCTTATGAGCGGGGTGAAGAAGAAAATATTACCCATCCAACCCTCACCTATAGTTCTTATAGGGTTGGTATCCCCGGCACCCCATATCTACGGCACTGCCGGAGAAATATTAAGGTATCCAGATCGGATCGCTCTTAAATCATATGAAAACTTTGGCCTACCCTGTACGTGTTTATATTTATCAGGTTAGTAAAGAGTAGCAAATCATGTCTGAAAATTCTCCTGTCTCTCGCTGAAAATTGACCTTGGGATAAAATCATTAAAATTTCTAAGCACTAATTTCAAATCTGTCAAATATTATAGCTCGATTCGGTATCAACGCTACTCACGTTTTTCCCCCTTTGAATTTCTAATATTATAGAGAGTTTTAAAAATGTATTATTTATTCCGTATATACCCCATCCAATTTATTTTTTCATACTCTGTCAGAATTCCTATCACCATCTTCACCCCTGTGTACAATTTATTCCAATTCAATTACCTTCCAACGGTAATATTTTTATTGAACACATAGGATCTCTCTTGACTCCTCTACCAAATCCAGCATCCCAAGATGAGTTTTGTCTGGTCCAACCTCTCCTGAAAGAACCTCAGAAAAAGTCTTCCTCTGACATATGTCAATTAATCAAGACAGTAGGTCGTACTGGGGCTGCTGCCTGCACCATTTATAAATCACACTTTTTTGGTGTTTCTAGTAATAAAGTCGAGAAAAAATCTCCGTGACTAAAACAGAAAAAAATTGTTGCCAGCCTCATAGGGTAAGAGTAGAGTATTATAAAGTGAAAAGAAACAGTATACAATGATGCTGAATAATTTTTTCGATATTAAAAATAAAATAAGATAATGTCGTTCCAAAAAAACCTGTTTTATATTTTAAAAAATGTATATTTTATACCTATATGTGTGGTTACTGCGAAATAATTATGAAGGTACACACTGACTACTTCTGTCTATAGATATATGTATAAATAGCATGCGTAACCATAAGCGTAAGTAAAAATTAGATAAAAAATATAAATAAAAATTAAAAAAAGTAAACATACTTTATGAAAAAAACGTAAAATAGGAAAATATCATTTGCAAGTAATATCGCTACAGACAAATTTTTCAAATAACTCATCCTTTCCATTAACCAAAAGTAATTTGGGGTTCAGTCTGACGTTGCCATTGGGATTTCATGGAAAAAGCAATCGGGCTTAACGGATTATTTCCAGCAACTAGGATGGCAAAATAAAGGAAAAAAGCTGCCACTATGAATTTCATTTCTTCTTTTGTTCAGCATTCCTTCTTGTGGAAAAAACATACAAAATTATGTAAAATCGAGCTTTTCCAAACTAATTACAAGTTAAGATTTTAAAAATCCTATCCGATAACAAAAGTCGTATGAATGTTGTAACTTTATACTCTATTAAAATATTATATCTATTATACAAAACAATCAATTATTATATGACACAGACTATGTCTACACTTCTTAGATATAATTCCAAACTCCACAGCCTCTTTTACTAATTAAAATAAGATTTCTGTATTAATATAACAGTACGCCATCTCTTGTTAACGTCTACGTAACAACATAATCCATAATAACCATAGTCCCCACAGCATATTATGACCACCATAGAAAAGCTTTCGATTCTGATTATGGGATAATCGATGAAGCTGTAATAGCACAACGCCACAGTCAAAAGACAAGGGTTAAAAAAATTAATTGGAAAATATTCCAAGAAAGAAAATAAAGAATAAATAATTGGCTACCATAGTAACGACGTGTCTGAAAATATTGCTGGTATACACGATGACTTATTGACTGTAGAAATTTCAAACGTCAGAAATATCATAGAAAATATTTCTTCAATTTAACACTCGAAATATCAGTGCATGATAGATTAGAGCTCGTGAATCGTGTCCTTTGTAATAGTCAATAAACAAAGCTCTTTGGTATTTGGTTTGCTGGTACAGCAATAAACATAACATCCCTTTGCATCAGGATTTGGTAGAGTTCCATGCAATAGTTTGTACGCACACTTGCTTATGCATAAAGGAAAGAGCATTAAATACCAGTGCGGTACAATTGCACGTGTACAAAATGATAGACATGAATAAAATCTGCGCCATCAAAGCCAAATAAGAATGGTGAAAATAAGTCGATCGCTTTGATGTAGTAAAACTACAGTCGAGGAAGATAAAATGTTTATAGAAAAGTCTGGTGGCACCGTCATTTTTATTAATAACATATAGCAGAGGTACATACGCAATTTGCTTGTATAATGCGTACACGGTAACTGTATACACGGTGGATAAAGTGCACTATGCCTCTTTCGACTAGGACGAGGACGTAAGCGGGGGAACGCTTGAGAGCCGACTAGTAACAAAAGTTTGTTAATTAGATAATTAAAGTAACCGTAAACAAGCGAGAAACTTGAGATTCAATCAGAGAAGGTAAAAGCAGTGTAAATGCTCGTAAAGACAAATTTATTAATTACAAGAGCATTTGGCTCTTCCAATTAATGCCTGTGAAAATTAGCGCCAGTACGGACGATGTGCGAAGCAGAAAGTACGGTTAGCTTGAGTGGTTATTCACAAGAGAATATAAAATTGGCTGAATTTTCTATATATAGAGAGAATAAAGTTCGTGCAGACTTCGGAACGAGGTAACTTAACGTTCTCCTGTGAAGTTTTAATTGAACCACCTGTACGTCGATTTTTATAATACCTATTGTCCGGCTTATCGAGCCTTCAACTTTGAGCTTGGCTCGAGTAGAAGAAGAAATAGTAGTAGAGGAAGCTGAAAAAAGAGAAGGACGAAGAGGAAAAAAAAGAAGAACAAGAAGAAGTGGGAGCTCAGGTGAAGCGGTGATTAAAGAGAAGATCAAGAGGGTCGTCAGACTCTTGATCCAACGAGCTTTAATGAAGACCCAGTTACGTTCCTCCCGCAATTTTCAATGCTACCGAACTCTCTATTGAATTGTATCTCTGGCATAGAAGCTTTTATATACTGAAGACAACAGAAAAGCTCGCTTGGTTCTACGAGTGATAACGTCCTTCATCCTTTATACTTTCTGATAAATTATGGATGGGATTGAAGTATGAACTAACGAAATGCTTGATTGAAGTTGCACGCTATCCTATGAGAATTATAAGGAGATAAAATTGTGAAAAGCTCTCGGGTAACAAGCTTTATGCAGTTTTCGTTGTGAATTAAGCTCTGTCTTCGATGGAGCTTTTCCTTTTTATTCGTACAGAGCTTCCTTGCGCTACTGTTTGACTTGCGTATAAGTCCTGAAAAATTCATTCTACTTCTGAAGCAACTTCTGAAGTTACTGCCGAGTTAGCCTTCTGATAGTGTTTGGAGCTTGCACAACTTTATAAAGTTCTCTCAAGTTCAACTTTATCGATAAACAGACACATCGTATTTCACACTCGCGTTGATCGTTAGAATTCGACATTTCGTTTAATTACGTCATTGATTGAATTGTGATACATTTGATAAATTCGATAATTCCCTTTGACATTTTGAGTGCTGAGAAACTTCTGAAATCCAATACGACACGCTCATATTTCTTCTTGCGAGTAATTTCTCTGCTTCCCCCAGTACCCAAACTTTATCCATAATATTTTTTTATGGCACAATAAAAAAATTACATTCTTCTGGATAGACTTAACAAGTACTAAGAATATTATAGTTCACCCATAAAAACAGGGTATCTCTATCTAGTGTAGAGTATCTGCAAAGCGCAAGCAAGTAATAACAATTATTCAAAAAAAGAATGAGATAAATTTCCATGCAATTCTTTTTTAACGTTAAAGGCCATGGAGAACGCGAGGATATAACTTTGCAGACGGACATTGATGAAAGTTCGCCCCACAACATGTGAGCTTTTTGACTTCAGCGGATGAAACCAGTCGAAAGGAGAAGGTAATCTAATATAAATTTGAAAAAAGTACGATCCAATCTGGATGAAAATCTTATTAATAAACGCACTTCTATCTGTGCTTTCTCTGTTCGTTCACAGTGAACTGACTCAATTATTTTAATATTACCTCATATCTAAAGCTTTGCTTCCTTCTTTGCCATACACTGAGTAGTTTCCACTGAGACTTTAAAGCTTTCGTAAAGCTTAAGGATAACCAGACCAAATAAAGCATGTACAACCAATCTCATCCATACGTCTAGTATCTATATAGAAAGTCTCGTAGCTCTCAGTAAAATCTATACACGTATATACCATATACCTCTATACCCCATGTGCAATAACTCCAACTAGATTTTCACATTCCATCACTCTGATAGTGGGTAGACGCTAGAAAAAAGAATCAAGATTACTGGACATTCCCTAAGGAGTGGATACGCCAGGTCAGTCCAGGTCATGTGAAATATTCCCACGAAGAGTAAAAAAAATTCGAAAAATTTCAAATAAATAGCTACTTCAGAAACGATTTGCGTGCGGAATACGTAACACTCTCCTGCAGGAAGAAGTGACCCGGCCATACTTTTTGCACGCTGCTGGAAATACCCGCAAGTCCCATTTAACGGAGAGTTTGATTTACAGACGGTATACAAGAGTCCTGCGAACACCAAAAATGATTTCACTACGTGGTAAAGCATCGCATGAAAAAAAAAAAAGTAAAATTTCTTTCACCTCAACTTTTAATACGTTTCCAAGTATGATACCCGGTACGATGCATTTAATAACGTGAGATATGCATTCCTAGAATGACAATCGCAGGAAAGAACTTGCCTTTAATATTCAAACATTATAGCCATTCAACAGAACTTTACTGACTGTATATTCTGTATGTACAATGTACATATGCATGTAAATATTTGCACACGTTAATTGGTAATAGGAATATTATAATATACTGTGATTCCAAGTCTATACTTTTGTCATTTTTATTCTTTCCTAATGTCACGCGATGAGATCTATCTATACGTGTACATTATCAAACAATACTTCGTACTGTACGTACATATTACATACTCGTACTTTTGTATAGGAATAAATATTAGGATATACTGTATGAAAATACTTCGCAATATAGGCATTTGAAGGGTATACATTTGGGATATATTTTTTGGAGGGAAAAGGAGGTGAGGGGGGTTAAATTGGATCTGATGAAAATCCGATCAAATAATGAAATTAGTTCGGGTTAACTGTGAGGTCATGAAGGAGGTCGTGACTTCCGAAGATTTATGGCAGGTAGCAGTAATATTAGAATCATTCAAACCTACTTGGAATGATGCTGGTAAATGTTCTACGTAGTAAGAGGGTTTGAAACTTTAAATTAAATTTGGTGAACTAAATTCATAGGGATCTTAGGTCAGAGAAGGTTTCAAGTTTATCTGTTCAACTTGAATTGTACATCGACCGACCTAAATCAAGAAGGACAGAAGATCCCTAGAAATTGAAGAAGGTTTTAATGGTTTCGTATACATACTATCCATATTATTGTTTGAGACTTGTACCGTGTCTATATCGATGAAACAGGAGAATAGCGTTGCGATCAAGTTATTTGAGGATCCTATGACTATCAATTCCAATAACAGTAGAGCTATTGAAACCTTTTACGAAATAAATCCAGCGGCATTTCAATTTCTCATACTCAGAACCATAGGATACTGTGATAGATACTGGAATAACATATCATTGTGTCATTCGTGTAGAATCATGCGATAGAAAATCATAAGGTTACAGGAAAAAATTTGCATATGATAAATTAATCATCCAGTATCCTATCATATAAGCAAAGACCAAGTCAGCAGGGATTAAATAAAAAAAATATTCAAATTTCGTTGATTCTCAACTAAAGCCAAAAGTACAAGTGTATTCTGTGTGACTTCCATATCTCTATCATAGAAAATATCCATACCAGCAGTGTAGTGTAACAAAAAATATACGACGAAAAAAAGACTTCAGAATAACAGGGACTATCCTGCGACTGACGATTCAGGTCGTACCGTTTGATTTATGATCGACCGTCCTAACCTCCTCCGAAGTCAACCTTTCCCAACCTTCTCAGCAGATATCGACACTTCCGCTACTGCGCCGACTTTCCTGGCAATAACTTTTATTACAAAGTATATCCAGACTTTACTCTGCAGAAGATACAACCTGGCACGCGATTTGCTGGTGTAGTTCGTAACGAGTTCCTAGATCCGTTAGCGAGTAACTTTTCCAATCTAAATGCATATATCTATAAGCAGTGCTAAACGAAGTTAGAAAAGGTGACGCATTATTTATATTTACAAGTGACTTGTCAAAATTGCACCTTACCCGAGGAATAGTAAAGTCTTGCAAAGATTGCGAACGATGGTACCTTGCAATGTTACAAATGGAAACAGTACTTGAGACTAATGCAAATTCCTATTTGTTATGTACTTTAGAGTTACGTAATTTTCTGTAGGACGAATCTTTCCCGTCTCAAGTTATCCCGAGAATTCCTTTAAGGATTCTCAACAGCTGTAGCTGCTCTATTACTTATGGAAGAAAATACTTTCTCACTCAACATCAGGCCATGGTGCGTTCATAAAATTTTCCCTCGTTTCTAAAAAAAAAAAAAAACATTCAACGGAAAAGTTTTAAGTCCGATGCATACGATTATTTAGGGATTTTTTTTATTATACCTAGAGATATAATAAGAAATAGTCAGTGACGTAATAAATACCTAGTGAACTGTCCTCCACAAGGTATGTGTGTTGATAATATATGGTACAAAGAATTTCTGATTAAAAATACCGGAAACCCAATGTTTTGATAGGGGTTGAAACTGCAGCATCCTCCATAGTAGAACGGCCGAAGATTCATGGGTGTAATTGTTGTGGAACAAAGTGGCGCAGGTGCATTCGCTATATGAGAATTTTAGTACTGCATCAGCCTCATAAACTATAATGGACCTTAAGGGCATTTTCGATGGTCCTTAAGTGCAAATTGACATTGCAATTGGTTTCGAAAGATTTATGCTGCAATTCCTGATGCAATTGCTAGTAAATTCAGGGGAGATACTGTATAATATAGTATACACGATATATCGAGAGTTTTTTAGGTTTTAACAATTTATCATCAAGCGACAGGGAACGTTTGTTTCGAAATTTAATTAAAATTTTGTTTACTAATAATTCAAGCATGATGGATCGACTCTCACGTTTACGACTGATCGGAAACCACTTTGTGAAAGCTACGTATTTTACAAAGTAATTTAATTAATTACATTTTTTTGATAAACATATACATATGTATATATGTATATTATACTATGCCCAGCATTATCCATATGTCCGTTTCGTTGGATTGTTGTTACCATTTATCAATAAAATATGAATGCCATGACTTTTCTGCAGAGAAATGTGACATCGAGGTATCCATTGTTCACATTAATGTTGGATACTCTCTGGAATTCATGACTTTAAGTCCATTGTTATGCAAGTATGTATAGGTTATAACTTGTATTTATAAATATCGACGATTATCAATTACCACTTAGAATCTAAGTCTACTATCCACGTCGACTCAGCATCCACGAGCTCTTCTGTATTTCAGATTCGACATAGAAATTCAAACCATGAATTTTGACGTGCACGGATTTGAAATCGACATCATAATGCGACTCGAGATTCCCTGCAGAAAGAACGTCGCAGGGTATCGATATATCGTTTGAAACGAATCAGACTTCATAGACTTAAAAAGAAAGAATACAGATATACCTTTGAATCATTCTAATACGTACGATAATTGATATATGGATCAATCGCATTACGAATTTTAGGAAAGAGTACCTACCTACCTACCTACCTAGGATTTTGATAAAAGGCATGTCTGTCTTTCTCGCACACACGTATATCACCATAAGTCCGTCTCTCTCGCACTCGCAGCAGACATAGGAAACTGTGAAATTTTAATAAAATCTTTTGTATATTGTATAAATAGCATACTCGAATACGTCTGCATGATATATATGATAACTTTATACTTTTTACTGATATTTTATTATAACTCAACGTAATTTAATGACGTTCAATGAAAACGGCAATTGGAAAACGGAGGGATGGCAATTAATAAAGCAGCACCGCAGGCACTGCGAACGGCAATAAACCTACAGTCAGAAAAGTACAAGTTACTTTTATAGTTAACGATCCGTCAAGTAGTACGAAGTTAGTAGATAAAAAAAATTTGTTGCGGCTATGAGTTATTAGTTTGTAATTCTCGTTTCGCTTTGTTTAATCGCTTCATGGGTCTTTTTATCGAAGAAACCGAGTTAGGAAGTTATTGGTTGTAGTTGTAATAGGCTTATTATAGAAATCCAATTATTTCTCAAAGAAATTTATCAAAAGCAATCCATTATCCATATATCTACGTTCTCGGCAGTGTAACACTAATGAAAACTAAATTTTTGATAATCGGTACATTTTGATTTAACAGCCGCGAACAAACCGACAATTTGACATTTAATAAAGTATTTTGATTACAATATATTACTCCTACCTCGCTATATAAACTATGCAGATAAATCAGTGTATAATTATTATCAGTGATCAGTGCATATCAGCATCATCAACCATGGAAGGATACCTACTTCTACTGACGTTACTATCACTCTGTCTATAATTATTTTTGCAAAATTTTCCTACTGTCCAAATTCTATAAATATGCATCTAATTCCATTTTAGTGCCTGATTGTACTTTGTCCAATGCAACCATCAGGTACCAGCATAACGACAAATTCGTCAGCTTCGGTAAGATTGTCGGTACCACCAATACCACCAGCAGAAACAATACCACCAACACCACGGCAAATTCCTAATCCTGGTCTATTGTGGCCTTGGATATGGTGCGATTATAATTGCTACAAAAATTCTCCGTATGCAAAATATAATTCATGAATTATGTAAACGGTCGGAAATTATGTACAACTTACGCCTGGTTATCCCGATGCTTCTTTGTTGAAAGAGAGAAATTATCCAATGCCTACGATGATACGGTCAAAGTTTAACGAAAATACTAAATTCTATGATGAAAATGAATATCCCATGACGCAACGTTCCCCAATGTCTGGTTATCCAAGGGGATATGAATATCTTATGGGGTCCACATCTAATGTCAATATTAACAGCAACGTCAATCTGAACAGCAACATAGAGAAGATCAGGAGACGCTCTCGGAGAGGCTCAGCATCCTGAAAGGTAGAGATAAATTGTTCCTATATAATATCCCTTGATTTTCAGACGTCAGATTAGAAATGGTGGTTTCGTGCTGGACCTTAATAGTCCTCCTGTTGTATTCTATTCCTATACCGCTTGTGTTATTCTGGCAGTTATCCCAGCGTCCATCCTGAGTAGGATCAACCGTTATCCTGGGCTGGGATCGTTAAGGATGATCAAGGAGTAATCCACTTTGTCCTGTATGCTACGAATTACGAGTGCCACCCTCTGAGAACATGAGACGCCACTCATATAAGAATGTGAATTACGTTTTGAATCCTCCTAGAAAACTTAGAGACCTTTAGGAAATAGTCCTTAAAGGGGGACTAATATAAATTAGAAATAATAATTCTATGTACTAGTGAAACTGTAGGGAGCGAATATCTAGGAAGAAATATTCACTCTGGTCCTTACAATCAGGCTTATACCTTATACCTTTTGCCTTATACCTACATGCAAAGACGTGATCAAAGAACAAGGACTATTGCCACGGCAGAATAAACGAGACTTAAGCATTACTTTGTTTGATCTTTTCTTATCATCTGGATACAGGTTATGCATAAAACGAGATAGGTATTAATGTGTAATATTGCTATTCCATTGAAGACGATAACACGAATTCACAAGGTACCAGCTGCATTATCTGGTTTGATGAATTTAATTGGAGCAAAATTCCAAGTTTAATATACTAGGTTATGAGTATTATGGGTCTAAATTGTGTTAGTTCGTTATACCAGTGAAGATTACAAACATGCTTTCACTGTATACATTGGTGTACTAATTAATTTGATTGACTCTAATCTATGTTTAAATTTAATATTAGGAAGGTATTAATGATTCATACATGTAACACGATCAGGGATACAAACTAATTACTTTTGATAAAATATATTATGAAATTTTGTTACAATTTATATTAAAACTCTATCTAAAGATTTCATAATGTTCATGATAGTCTAAATCAGTCTATATGTAATATTCAGATTTCCCCTGAGTTCACCCTTTTATGTAAAAATTTCTTCCCTTTTGAAGATGTTTCCAAAGTTACTCGATCCTTAGGAGAATAACGTGAAAATCTTATTTGCCGTATTTAAAAGTATTCTGCGACTTAAGAAGTCTTTTGTTAAGAGGGACAATTCAATTGTTATAATTAGATTTAGTGCGAGCAATATCGATTTTCGATATCAAAATTCCATTGCTTAAAAAAGTCTTAACTCATCATTCTTGTATCCAGCCCATTGTCAGTTTTACCACCATCTGCATCCAAAATCCTGTTTATCTCTCCACACAATTTTTGGCTTCCTCCTCTTGGGCTTCTGGAACGAGAAAATTCTTATGCCGTTTTCAGTCGTGCGAGACAAATTGGAATTTTCGATTTTCCCATTGACATTCAATTCCTTAGCGAAATTCCGTGAATACATCGAATTCCACGACACTCTGGTATCTCCATCGCTACCTTGAAATTTACTCACGATCCCCTCATCTCCCTTATCAATATTCTTTTTCATCCCATTGAGCACCTCTATCTGTCCATAATCCTTTTCATCAGACTTCAGTTTAATCCATGTCTTGCAGTATTCATCACGTATTTTCGGTTTCATATTCATTTTCCTGATTTCAATTCCTGCCCTGTGTCATCCTCCCGGATGACATCATGAACGTCCTCGATAGAAGTAGCCATTCCATACGATGACTCCTGTTCCTGAATATCATCAAAATAAACCTGATCCTCAAGAAATCTTCCACTCATATTCCTGCGGCTTAGCAGCTTCGTAACGTGCTATGTCCTGGCTTGCATCTTCGTGCAATTTATCCTGACGTCGGATAAACTCAGCACCTCCTGGACTTTCTCGATGCAGTCCAGGAAGTAACTGGCGACATTTGCCCGATGTAATTCAGCTTTTTGTTACGAGACCCTGCCCCAAGCCAATACCAGGCCGACGAAACGATTTCCACGACATCCGCAGAACATCATTATCCTCGAAGGAGCCAATGGGTTTGTTATCGGAGAACTGTAAGTTCAGGTGACCTAAAAGTTTAGAAACAAAGCGTCTCCACCTTTCCATATGTCTGATCCTGCACCAAGATTTCCCTAGCCTCATTTCAGGCCTAAAACAAAATCAATATTCACACCCCACTCTAGAATCAACTAATCAGATATAAACCAATTAATCCAATTAAAAAAAAAACACTGTTAACCCCACCAATCAAGCACACCAAATACAGAATAATAAACGAGCAGTGCAATTGCACTTTTATATTGGCTAACGCCATCAATTAACACCATATAAAACACGGCAGGTTTAGTCCACTGGTAATTTTTTTTAACAGGATAACCTCCCGTTTAACAAAAAAAACATTATCATTAATTTCAAAGTTGAAGTACCAACCAATTCACTTTTTTAATTATAAAAATTGACCACGTGGTATCACCAGTTTTGAATAAAATAAATATCCACGTGCTCGAACATAAATCTTGGACGTTTGCGTTATAACTCAAGAATAATGAAATACCAGGAAGAAAAATTTGCAATCTCTTCGCAAGTATCGCAGAAAAAAATAATAATTGCAATAATTAAAACGAATACCTCAGTCGGCGAACCGAGCAACAGTCTATCCAATAGTTTATAATTAAACGTTCTTTTACGAAGATAACGTCAGATGGCGCTTATCATCCTGAGAGAGCCTCGTTGAGAGCTGCGTCGAGGGTGGCTGGAATAGGGGTTGAATATCGGGGGCTGAAGATTGCCACAGGCCGGCTTTATGTAAGGGAGACTTCGAGGCCTCGTGTTACTTGGTGCTTCGGTGGTTTGGAGCTTGCACGAAGGTTCGTTATTGCTTGAAACTCGAGTTATCTGGTTACCTGCGTCTACAAACCACTGGCCTTTCATACGACCCAATCCACGTGCCATAGAATTTACTAGGATTTACATGAAATTCGAATTTTATAGCAAAGGTATGTACAACTGTGCTTAACAAAAGACTTGTCGAAGAAAAAATTACTTGTCGATTGGTTCTCAGTCTTTTTATAAAATAACACGAATTTTATACTCTTCAATAAAAACAGATCTACCGCATAGTGGAAGAAATATACCTACCTACCCCCTATGCTCGATTCGTACGAAGATTTTGTATATTTAATTATACGTAAATATTTCTGCTTGCATATTGACGTTATGCAAAAATTCACGTATGCTCGAATTTCACAATCGACCACTGCGGCATTTCGCTCATACCCGCTGGTACGCGCTAATTAATTCAAGGCCTTGTATTTTCTGCTAGACACTATTCCATGCTCGTTAATTATCCTAGCTGTATATTGCACGACGGGACAATGTCGGAGTTTCAGCAATCCGTTTAACGTCTCGTTTTGCTAAACCGCTATGTCTACATGAACAAAGTAAGTATATTACGTGGTAACGAAAATTCAGAAGATCCTAAAGCGACAACGAAAATTGAAAATTTTATTATGATTAATTAAACCTTAAATACTAAGCTTTTATAAAGGTAAGAAAATGTGACAGATTTATATTAAATATATTCGTTAATTGATAATTGAGTTTGATTGGCATATAGGGTTATTTATATAAAGTCATTGCCTGTTAGGATATTTCATATTTTCATACTGTATATAGGTATACACATAGATTTTACGGATTCTCTCACTGCTGACCAATCACGTGTCTGGATCAACTCAACACAAGCATAGGTGTATTTGTTGAATCAATGTTTAATCGTAGCTTTGTACAATCTCTATGGCGCCTAGTTGCTTCCATTCGAAGCACCTGTTAGCTTTGTTATCCTGCTTCTATTCACTCTCTCTAGAGAACTACCATCCAATTACATCTCAAACGCCGTCGCTATACTAATTCGTATGTCCATCTGGTATATTGCGTAATAATTCTGACATCATTAATGGAACATTCAATCTTCTATTTTGAATTAATAATTATATGGACGATGAGAATTTTTGAATTGGATGATTTATTAAAATGACGTTTAAATCGAATCGTACAATTTTTTAATAAATGCTTTAACGTTAAATCGCCGACTATCGCCACTTCTCGAGATGCCAATTGGTTGTCCCTGTCGTCATTCTAGGTCGCGAATGTCAATTTGATAGATTTTTGGTTACTTTAGGCATGTTAAGATATTAAATAATTTTTTTAACGTTTATGGGATGCTGGTCCAGCAAGCACGCAATAGACCTGTAATCATTAGTATAACTATCATCGTACTGAATTATGTTCAATAGGCAATCTCCGTATTTGATATTAGATGTTAATCACGCTGAAGATAATACAGTATAGGATTATAATATATATCATCGAGAGAGTCATAGTAATTATTACTGTTAATTAATATCCGATTTAGAATGTAAATATATATATTACAAATCTCATTTGGAACAATTATATTAATCGTTTAACCGTCGAACAACTTAAATTATCCATTGTCAATTAATCAATCATCAACAATGGGTAATATATGTCTCTGTCAAGAGATTAATGACAACATGTTGAATTCTCAAAAAATATTAACGAATTATACGTACAGTAACGTACAATTGAAGTGCAACACTTGAATTTTTGTATATTTCTGTGAAAGTATGACCGATTTCGAAAAACCAAAGACATGTTTTTTAGGAAATTTCCTTCCCGTTCGAATGGTAAAGGTTTTATCCCGATCGGATACAAAATGGTCGAACGGCAGGGGTTGGAGTGAAATAGTGCATTTTGGGACTTTTTGAAAAGTGCGAGAACTAGTAGTTCCGGAAGGAAATTCATATTTCTAATTATGGCACGAGAAAGAGCATCCTTCGGCATTAAAAAAACACCCCCATTGATTCTCTGTAGCATCATCCTAGGGGGAGCTAAACCCCCTTGAAGTGAAAACACTTAATTCGCCATAATTTCCGAACGCGCCGGCCAATCTGGTCCAGTTTCTGCGTGATATCATCTTTAACGATACTGCAGATTCTCACAAAATTATTGTTTTCGGAGATGATCCCGTAACGGAGATCTCGCGATATCGCAAGCGCACGCGAAGCTTCTCCGCCATTTTTCATTAGGAATGCGATGAAAGAGAAGTTTCATATTTATTCCACGTTGTAGCTGAGATTTCAACGATTAAAACGCGCTTTTAAACATCCAAAAGTGAGTTTGCTAAGGGGTTAAATTTTTCATTTGAAAAAACGCCTAAATTTTGCGAGTTCCGCTCGAGGTACTCGGGTGACTACCACCTTATCACGCGCGCCAAGCGATTGAATTTTGTGAGAATCTGCAGTATCGTTAAAGATGATATCATGCAGAAACTGGACCAGATTGGCCAGCGCGTTCGGAAGTTATGGCCAATTAAGTGTTTTCACTTCAAGGGAGTGTAGCTCCCCCTAGAGTGATGCTACAGATATTCAATGGGGGTGTTTTTTTAATGCCGAAGGATGCTCTTTCTCGTGCCATAATTAGAAATATGAATTTCCTTCCGGAACTACTAGTTCTCGCACTTTTCAAAAAGTCCCAAAATGCACTATTTCACTCCAACCCCTGCCGTTCGGCCATTTTGTATCCGATCGGGATAAAACCTTTACCGTTCGAACGGGAAGGAAATTTCCTAAAAAATATGTCTTTGGGTTTTCGAAATCGGTCATACTTTCACAGAAATATACAAAAATTCAAGTGTTGCACTTCCATTGGACATTACTGTATTACTAATTTTTTCGATTTTTGAAAAATGAAATATGCACTCACTTAAAAAAAAAGCTTTAAAGTTTAAAACTTAAAAATCACAAAAATATTTTGAAAAATTTTTTCGTATTTTTCTTAAAAGTACCTAAAAGAACGAAAATTTGGAAAAAGAAGATTTAATTTGATCCATTATTCAAAAACTTATGGGTAAAAAACGAAAAAGTGAAATTTTGAATAGGTCATCAAAAAAAATCTCAAAATTTACCTGGAAGAATTTTTCGAAGGGTACAAAATTGAGGGAGTCAAAAATTAAAATTTTCAAACTGTCTGATTTTCCGCGGAATGCCCCACATATTGTGTAATATAAATTATGCTTATTTATTTATTTCACTATAATAATTATTTTATGCATTACATTAAAAAAGTTACTGCAATAATGGAAAAATGCAATAAAAAAAAGATGAATGTGAAAAGACGCGCGATCATCGGCGTGTTCCGATATAAGCTTTCAGTACTGGTAGCACTGTGTCTTCGTTCCGTTACAGGCTTGCAGAGCACTGTAGCAGTGCCTAGTAACTTTGATGACATCATAGATTTACCAAATATTTTTACTGCGAGCGCCTGACCATACGAGGGTCAGGCGCTCACAGTAATATGGGAAATGACATCTGCTTCCGGTGAAATAAGCGGGAAAGAATGGGAAAAGGAACAGAATGGGAACAGAGGAATGTAGATAGTGCAATGGACACCGAAAGTATCTTACAGTGGTAGCACTTATTGAGCTTAGAGTAAATTTGTATATGAAACTCTTTTTTGTTACATTTATTTTTTTGTGCCTAGCTTCGTCAGACCAGTATACACATGTAGCTTAATGAAATTTTGTACCAGTATAACAGAGAAGGATTAACTTGGATTAAATCT
>JAYRCB010000343.1:1410690-1429854 GCA_036026315.1 Trachelus stipa
TAAAAAATGAAAATATACGTATTCCTTAGAATTTGACAAGGAATGCAACGGTGGTACTACAGTGCGTTTCATAACGATCACCCTGTATACTGCACAAACTGTTCAGAATATTTTAAGGAATTTCCCCCCGAGTATCTTCACTGTTTCTCTACGTAATTTGAAATTAGCACATAACTAATACATGGACTATCGGGTCCACATAAATTGCTCACAACGATGAGACATTGATTTTAGTTAAACTAGTATTCTGTATTGTCTTCCCCGAAATTGGTATATAAAGTTTACCATACTGACAGATAGACTAGTGCATAGTTCCGAAGAGCTTTGTTATGCAGAATATAGCAAATTCGTTGGTGGTCAAGTCATACGGCAAAATTGCACGAGCATTCTAATCGTCTAATCAACGATTTACGATTTACAGCCTGTACCTATATAACTCAACGAGAAACTGTACACTACCCCCATTTCCATTGTTAACAGTACAATCATGTACTGAAAATCAAGAAAATAGTCATGTAACCTATTGCGCATGGATGCACAAGCGATTTTCCATTTCCTTTTCAATTTACTTCCATGTATTTCTATTGCATTTACGATTTCCGTTCTAATATATTTAAACTACATAGAAAATCTTATTTCGTGGCTAACCTAATAAAGTTCTATTTATTCTATGTCAGTATGTCTAGGATATTATTGATGTATTTGATTGTACATAACATATGTGTTTGTCATACAAAAAAGACATCCATATCTCATCTATCATGAGCCAAAACACTTGACTCCAGTATGTTAAACCACTAGAGCAATTGAGCTTCGACTAATTGATCGAATAACGCGTCTAACCGAAGTACCTCTGTAAGCCAGTGGTACTCACTGGGATTGGTCCATTGGGAGGCTGTTATATATATCCATAGGTATAATAAATTCAAATGAGAGCGTATTTCCATTTATTTTTCATGAAACATAATGTAATTATTAATTAATAATAACTACAAAAGCTTATATGACGTAATATTATTTAAGGGTCATACTTAAATATCGTTTCTATTTATAGTTCCGAGTTTAACTGTTTTTATACTACAAATTTTTTCTCAATGTACCATTCATGATCGAGTAAAAATTCGTGATTCCCATTGCCACCCCATAGCGAAGAGAAACTTATCCTTCTGAAAAAGATAGGTAGAAACATGAGATACTTGCGTGCACAGGGCGCGTTAGTAAGCACGCGATTTACGTCGGACAGTACTGCAGCTTAATAAATTGAAAGTACTTCGAAATTCTGCGCGAGAACTAGAGAAATCATTTTCCCACGCAACGTGCAATGTTTTCTATTTGTAAGTAAGAGGATTTTCAGGTATCTCCCGCTAGATGTCAGTAGTGCTCGAGACGCCTGACGTGTTCGTTAACTCTCAACTGTCATTATTTTTACCGGAGGGAAATTTATTTTTATCACGTAGAATTTCATGCTGTTATAATGATCCTGATACTTTTAGCTTGGACTTTGTTTTTTTTGTGATTCTCGATAAAGATTTCTAAACTACTTTATGCGATTCTCTACCGTGTTAGGCATAACGGAAGCTGTTATTATAAGGTGGCAAGTGCGATTAAAGTGAACCTCTACGGTGTTATGCTATACCTGCATTAGCATATTACCTTGATCCAGTGCAGTTTATAATATCGCAGGCATCAGCGTCGAAGACAAAGGCAGGTGCTTCTTCATAGAGGAAATTCCTTTGATGGACAAACACGCGCATAATATAAAACAGTATAGTCGTTTACATGATATTCCTTTTAAGGTTAGCATATTAGATTGCTGCGTTCTTTTGCAAGGAGTAATTTTTTATCGTTCTGCTTTATTTTCCGATTTTGTACACAAGTTTTACGAAGATTATTAAAACAGACTTTTACTTCGTGAACTAATGCTGATTTTGTATTTGCATTTATGAGGTATTATGAGAACTTAGGATTTTACATGGAGCGATGAAACATTGTTAACCACGTGGAAGACTTCGGTAACTTTTTTTTTGTAACAAAAATGAATTATTACATCACACTTTGCCTATATGCTAAAACTAACGGTTTTACGCCGCAGTAAAGCCGCTTACCTATAATCCCTCGCGGCTGAAGTTTATCGTGTAGTAAGCTATGCTGCTAACCAATGATAACCTCCCATATTCTGACTCCTTACGTCATTCTAGCATTCGATTCGTTAACGTTAATAAGCATTTCCAAAATCTATAATTAATTCGACATAAAACAGAGAAAAATTTTCGAATTTTATCCAATGTAATCTGACTCGATTACCTCGTTATCAAGTCTGACAAAAATTAGGTATTGGGAATGTTAAAAACGGGAATTAAAACAAAAAAATTCGTTACTAATTGAAAAGCAACGATGAAAGATAAAAATGGCATTTCTTTTTTCTAGATGGGTTAGCCCTGTTATTATATTTTGAAGGGTAGGTTTAATTTGGATTCGATCAAGACTATACACTGAAGTACGGAAATCGTCGGAAAAGGGCGATTAAGGGTAGCTTTACCGAGGCGCATCGTGATAATAAATTACCAGTGATTTCGTTATGATTGGATGGGAACTGGCTGTTTTGAAAGTGGCACTTTCATTAGCCTCTCGTCGAGGAAAAGGTGGGCACTAGGTCCGCGCCTGGCATCAATCAATCTTTCCTGAGGAAAGAGCAAAAAATCAATATCCAGCCTGCGAATGACGTGCTCTTTTCTTTACCATCCACCATTCCACAGCCAATTGTCCCAGACCATCCTACAACCTTCGCACCTAATTGCTATCCCCTGAGGCACGACATCCAGCATTGCTGGTATTGCTGCTACCGTGGCCGCATGTCTACTAGGCTACAAAAGCGGATCAAAAGCTTCGCAACCCCTGGGATTCCTCCCGTGGACAGAGGGACATTTTTAAATAAATTGGCACGAGCGTCATCGCTGTAACAATGTTTACCAGATCGTCTGGTGTTGAGCGATATTGACAACAGAAATGCGCCCCTATATAGGGGATGGTTCAAAGGGGTGCTTATACGCGTACAAGCAATAATTTTCACTCTGCGGATATACGCAAAAATATTCAAGTTGTATATACATATTTCTATTCGAGCCACACGGCATCCCTTATGCGTAACTGAATATTGTCACATTAAGAAAAAAAAGTATGAATCTCAAGGAATTGGCTTCGAAATAAAAAATTAATCGGCAGCTTGTTAATTCCTTACTTTTTAAAAATAACATCGACGTTGTCATAACGTCGTAGAGTACTTATCTCTACTTTTGTCATTGGCCCAGAAATAAACTGGTTGGCAGGTTGCTGAATGGGGTCGTGTTGGGAGATCATTTTAGAAAAAGAGATAAATCCATCCCTTTAGAAATATTTTTAGGATCCTTTGGTCCGTTGACTATCCATATCACAAGAGAGGGTGGCTCTCAAAATGAAAGGGGAATGAAGATGTGATGTGTCGTTCCATATAAGCTACTCAGTTATTCTCAATAAGGAATTAAATTATACGTGGGCAGGTTCCGCCTTCGAAAGAGGCGACGACGTCGAGCGTCGCATCGTGTTAAGTCACATATAGGCCTTCACTGTCTAGGGATTTTCTTGAGCGGATAAGGAGTATAGTGTTTATGTGTGTGTATATACATATATAGACACGATGGCCAGGGACGAAGCTTTGAATAGGAGGCGTGAAAGGGGGCCACTGCAACTTATACAGATACGTATCCCGACACCTTTGTCATGGAAAGTCAATTACCTTTCTACAGACTAGAAAAATTCTTCCCGATAAGAGGAGGAACGCGACTCCTCCTGGGAATCAATTCCATTCCCTTTTTTCGTCCCTTTTGGGAATTCCGTAGAGTCAGCGAGCTTCGAAGGCGAATATATTCTTTCTTACAACCCTTACCATCTTTCCTTTCTGTTCCTCCTTTTATTCCACGCTTACCGTATTCTCGTCTTCCATCCTTTCATCTTCGTAATCCCTTTGGCTTTCGTCGCTTCTCCCTTTGGCCCATTTATCTGCAGCATTCGCACGATACGACCCTAACGATCTATCAATGGTAACGATCGAGTATGGTACCAGACCACCCTTTAACGATGTTGTATCACAGAGAGCCGATCGCCATGGGGTTGATTCCCTTCGTGGATATTTTCGTTGATCCCTATGTATATATATATGTAGGGTGACAAAACTAAAATGTATTCGGTGGAGAAAATAGGCGTAACGAGATAACAAGTAAATATTTGTAACATACAGCTCCAGTTAACCTCGGGAATTTCCCCAACCCCATTCGAATTGGAAAGATGAAAAAATTGGTATGCCCTTTTGCCCTAAGCCCGAGGCGAGAGTGCGATTGACGTAACGAAGTTCAGCGTTAACGATGCTTACCCAGAGCAGACAGGGACGTAGGGTTCTTATTTACAACCCCGGGTCACGGTAGATCTAGCAGTGTTAACCTGCTCGTAGGTAGCGGGGCTTAATCAGCCGAGCTAACTTTTATAGGGGTGTAAATTCTAGTCCCGTCTGACGGCAGGATCTATGCGCTCCGCGCGGCGTATCGCTTATTTCGTCTGTTTATCAACCACAGCGAAATCTGCTGCAACCGGCGGACAATCTACCGAGAAATTAGCCGAAATTTATGTCCCGATTGCGAGTCTAGCCGCAATGTACTTCCGTTATCTGTACATAATTCTCATGTGTGATTATCATACGTTGATTTGAGGATCTTTCGAGTCGAATTTATTTTTCGATATTTTATGCTATTCCGAGGTTTGGTCTATACTGGCAATATTTTTTGTTATTTATTATATAGTATTTATATATTTTCATATTTATCGCGTATGCGTATGGAGTTAAATGTAAAGATAAACAAATGTTTTATTACTGACAATTTGACCAATTAGAAATCTAATTTTCAGAATTCGAGGATCTCGACGGTTTATGGGACTCACCTGGGAACCTGACCTAACTCTACTATTCGGCATGGCTGCTGGGAATTTCGTCATTTGGGATATTGGGATTCGGCCACAGTGTCCCATAGGACCGATAGTTTCAGGTTCCTTCAATGTAATATTTCATCATAAAGGATGAACAATGCCGCATTTTAGCTAGATATGTTATATCGCGCAATAAACATTGTTGCCAAATTAATAGGTTCAATTTGAAACAAGATTATTAATAATGCAATTTTCATATATCACATAAAGAACGAGTTTCGATGCTTCTCCACAGGTCTGACTTGGGCATATTCACCTGTGCACGGAATCCTGAAAATTGTCGTATATAATAATGAAATGCGAAAAAAAATCAACTATTTAAAACCACAAAAGTTTCTACGAAAAGACGTCTCCGTATAAAAGTATCGATCTCTCACAAGTTTATTGATGTTTCCACTCCGGTTAACCATAGAATAACGAAGCCATATAACTTGATTCGATTCCGTCTCGTTTATTCGGTATAATATTTTCCGTACGTCGAGAAACTGGATTCATAGTCGCGGAAAATTTCTAGGCTTTCTTTTCGCTTTTATTCGATCGCAAAGCATCGAGTGACTCTCACGCATGATAAGCTTGTCTCATGTTCTTTGTCGATTTCTTTTGTACCGGTTGCTCAACTGATTAAATGTATGTCGAACGACTCAAAGTGTTGAAAATTTCAGAAAATTCGATCGCTGATTTTAGATTATTGCATGTCAAGTGAATCGATAATACTAGTCAAAATTTGGATTTTGGTAATTGAGTAAAGTGAATGATGCCATATATTAGATTGACGTGAAAAATTTTCAATTAGAGAAGAGTTTGTCAATTTTATTCATATATCAAAATTTCGGAAAGGCTAAGTAATTAAATGATATCAATTAATTTGTATATTTATTAATTTCTGAAAGATTAGGCGTATAGATTCCTACGTACTGCTAAGTCAGGTTACTAAAGATTCAAAGGGTTCTTACAAGAGTAAGGATATATTCTTGTATTTTATCGGTATGACGAATTTCTCTGATCGATGTAATTCCTAAAAGTATCACAGGTGTTCGGAGACGCTTTCTAACAAGTTCGCTATACATATCTGAGAATTGCGAGGATATAAAATCTTATTGGTTTTCGTAACTGCAAAGTGTACCTTGCGCAAATGCCACTTTGAGATATTGCATCTCCCCAATTGATACGTATGTAGCGATTACCATCGACGTTAGGTAAAGTATCGTCAAGGATACTTTAAACGGATACGATAGATTTTCAAAGATTACGTTTCGGTATACGAATTTGGATACATTTGCGTGTCGAAGAAAATTCTGAAAAACCCTGTAAAATTCTTTGGCAATATAAATTGATAAAAGGTCCGATTAAAATATTTTATGATTATAATTATGCATATAATAAATAAATAAGAAAGTAGTGATTTTTCCTTTTTTTTACAAGTTAATAAGAAAAATTTATATCAATATATTTAAATGTTTATCAAGCTGTTTTACCACGTTTTAGTTTCTTTAACGTTTTATATGGGACACCGGATATTAAATTGTTACGGGTAATTTCTTCGAGATAATTTCATCATCTTCGTAACTTCCCAAGAGCCATCTGGATTAAATTAACCGCTTATTCGTGTTTCGCGAGATGACGTAAATTCGAACTGACGCAATTAGCACCGCAATTGCGCAAGCCTCCGTAACGAGAGAAGATCAGAGCCAAAATTTTCGTACGACGTAAATTTTACGTTTCGTCACACAGAAACATGAATATTTACAGGCTGCCGCAGGGATAGATATGGATCGCTTTGGCAAGCGGCGCGTCGCCGCGAAAAATGACGGGTTTAAAATTCATGATGTTTTCCGGTGCCAAAAGTGGTGCAGTTTGTAATTTCCAGTCTGGTTAGATTTTTACCCATCAACGTTAACGAAAGCATAATCGTTGAATTGTCGTTCGCAGTTCTTGGCTTCTGGCGACATCGAGGATACCGCCACCCCTTCCCTCCGGCCAAATCCAGAAATCCCCAGTGGTCGTCGTGCTAATCCATACGGATGCTGCGGCAGCATGACATCGTTTTCCATTTGTTTCTCGAAGTTGAACAAGTTATCAATTTTTTTAATACACAAATTTAGAATAAAGGAGAATATAAATGTGCCATTCTGCGATTAGCGCGGAGTATGGGGATATGCGAGCATTGGTGAGTTTTGATAGAAAAAAAATAATAAAAAGGAACAACTAAACGGTTTAATTCCCTGTACCATTTTAACTTTAATTCCCGTCAAAGAGAAAAGGCGGATTATTCCATAGTTGGAATTTTGATAATACTATTACTGCCATGGTAACGCACAATGTTTCATATAACGTTCATTGAAGTCCATATGAAATTGGAATTAGTATCTATGCTGATTTTTATTTCTTTTTGTTTTAATCTTCCGGCAGAACATATTCTGCCACAAGAAATTATAATTAAATGTACCGTCATCGTGTATGGAATTAATGTGGTGATTGTGGGAAACGTTTTTATTAAATGTATGTATTATATATATTTCACGGGATGAAAAATAATAGCCTTTTGCCATTTTCAGACAGTTTTTCATTATAACTCGTGCCGGTGGACGTGGCTAAGTTGCTTTCTGATGAAACAATATTTCTTCAGGCAACGAAAAAGAAACTGGCGTGCCTGTACGCAATCAAGAAAATCAGAATGGCGGCCGGAGATGTCACGCAATCATCCACTGGGTTAAAGTTCCCTTTTCTAGTTATGCACTGATGAGAGAAAAAGTCGCAGTCTATTATTACGCCTTATTACTCTTTCGATAGAAAAAAATGCTTTTTTGAAACTTGTTTCGACTTCAAAGTAATTATTACAAATTTACTTAATATCTAACATATATGCTATACAGAGTGATTTTTATATCGAAGCAAGATATCCCACATATGTGTAGTGTGTAATAAATTGTATAATGAATTTAATTTATTATTGAAAAAAATAACGTATTCTTGTTTAAATTATTCAATTAAATAATCTAGAATATTATGTATTACGTTTTATAATTTTGATCAATCAAAAGTATAATTGACCCATTATCGATACACTGTTCCAATATTTCATCAATTTACGAATGGAATATTTCAGCGATTGCTATCGTAGGAGTTTCGTTAATATTGCGATCAATTTAATTCATAATAAAAAAAATAAAGTATAATTTTACACAATGAATTATATAACCAATGTAAAAATTTACCGATAAATCAAATCAGTCGTAATCCATACGTAAAACTGGACCAGCGAAATTCTACACTGCGAGATATGAAAACGTAATTACGTTTTTCAGGTTGATTAATCCAGGCAATTAAAAGCAGATGTCCTGCCGATTTCCCGTTATCTCTATTTTCAGTGTATCAAGCCGTTGCAATCTCTGTAAAATCCTGGGCTATTCTAAATGCGTGGGCGAGGGTGAAGGGAGGAAGAGGTGAAGGGTCCAAAAGTTAAGCTTAGATCACTTATCTTAATAAAGGCGAAATCCCAGGAAGATACCACTAGTTTATGTGGGTTAAGATGTTTCGTAGAGTTACCTTATTTTTTGGAGAAATCACGGATTTACGCGAATGGCGTAGGTAAAGAATTTCCAAAGGGATAAAAATCGGTACTTATCATCCCTGCTTATCCTGGGATATAGCTACCCATTTCGCGTCAATATAAAACCTCTTGGAATATCTTAGGTATAACTTACCGATCGATATTTATTTAAAAATTACAAGATTTCATAAAATTATGAGAAAACATAATTTAGATGTCAGTCCTTAAATTTTATCCTAATAGTTGATACCTTTCATGATGTAACGAGTGACGTCACAAACAGAATCATATCATCGTTTCTCGATGGGTGACAAGCTGCCGTAGTGATCTTGCGATCGTGTTGGTATACCTGTGAATGTCCCAAAAAAGGTGGTGGTTGTATCGTAAAATTATAGGGGTGGTTTTGTCGAGGGACAGTTCGGTCGCGTCAGACCTTCGGCTTTATGTGGGTTAATTTATAGAGGCACGTCGTCGAAGAAAGAAAGCGAATAAAAATATAACAGAAGGGTGAAATAAGCTGGCTGACTAGCGAGGGTGGGGTGGAAAACCGAAGAAAAGAAGAGAATATAATAATAATGAAGAGCGGTGTAAACGCATGGAAACGTAATTCCACTTTTACCGAAAAAATGCAGACGGTCATTCTTCTCGCGGCATAATAGCACTCTACCTCTTATGGTCACTGTAATTTACGCGAATTTGCTCGTTCATTTTTTGTAATATATTTTTTCAGCTCATTTTTATCCCAATTAACAAGCCTGATTCACTGAAAATGTAACGTCAGAAAAATGCATTTCATCTCCTTATCAATTAGCTCGCAAAATTTAATGCCTTATCTCGTTACGCTTTTGAATATATGCTGACTGTACTATTTATACTGACTGTTCTTCCTATTTAACAGACATTTCTAGAATTCCAGATTGGCACGTGAGAATAAACGTCATCAACTTACTTCAAGTGATAGTTCATTATCCGATATTATATATTCTGATATTAATAAATATCCAGCAATCTGTCTTCCAGTTTCCAAGCGTTCTCACGCGGTGAGGTTTTCCAGTGATATATATGTATACATAGGATGGCAGTTTAGTTGAACATTTCAAATATGCGTAGGTAGATAAACACTGGAGAATACCTACCAAGCGAAGGAAAGGGTGGGAGGGGAGGGTAACTGAACGTCGTAAATGAAAATGATGAAAATCCTCTCGAGAACGTCGTGATGGTTTGTCCGTGTGAAGTGGCTTATGGATGAATGAACTTTATCCCCGTTTCTGAATACCCTTGAAACGTATATGGAGAACAGGAAATGCGGCCCAGAGCAAAATTGCGAATATCCTCTTAGCCATTGCTGCTATAGGCCGTTCGTAACGCTCGTGAAGTTCCGAGCTTTTCTCATAGATGGCAGTAGAGTGGAGGTAGAGGGATCCCTTTAGAATGGGGATCTGTGAACCGTCCCCTTTTAAACCCCCGTATATAATATCAGTCGACCGATTCTTATAAAGTCCCCGTAACTTACGCTCCAGGATGGCTGGAATTTTTCGTTCGAGTACCCGGGTTAGAAATGAGGCTTTCGAATTTATATTTTTCCTGGATGGATTTTAGCCTTCGTCCTGAATAACTCGAATCGTTCCATTATGCATTTGACCAATATCCATAAATATTTGTGTTATAATTTTTGAAATTCTATCAGCAATTTTATACAGTATTATGCATCTTTTAGGTAAACTGTTCGAGTTAGTTTTTATTTTTTATTTTTCGAATACATGCGAAATCATTCTCAAGAGTGGCATGAGACCTGTTCGAAGGTAGGATGAAAGAGCTGCTTTCGAACACGTCATTGTATACTTAATGGGGTGAGAAACTCGTTATTTGCGGAAAGACTGATAATTCAATAAAAAAGTGATAACAATGGAGTCAACCAGTCTTATTACATTAGCCAATCCCCTTTCGTTTTTACGCGCTCTCTTTTCCAAGCAATATTTGGACATTCGGGCTCGTCTATTTTTAGAAGGTATACGATATCGATTCGCGATTAAATTTCGGGCACGTTTTCTCGCAAATTCTCAATATCTTAGCCGCGAAGAAAATTGCTTCTTTTACGTGACAAGAACTTGGAGATTCGTATTAGCCCGATATTATATGAAGCAACTCGAAGAAGTACATATTAATTTATACCTTAGAAAATACCGTCACGAACAATATTACCAAAGCACAAAATTTTTGTACACAGTTGATCAATGCCTTCTCTATCAATGATATTGTAAAATTATTCTTTTAATAATTATATACATATGTCAGGGTATTTTTGCTCGCGACTGTACAGTAGTTTTGTATCATATTGGCCATTTATCAACTAGTCGAACATGATATTTTAATTAAGAGAATTGCATCCGTAGGAATCAATTTCTATGCAATTGCTGTAGAAACTTAGTGAAACACATTCAATTAATTAAATTCGCTAATAATTGGCTTGGTGCTAATTATCGGTATTTGCTTTGTATCTTGTCGAAGTCGTTGATGAACTCAATGTACCAAATTAGTCCTGTTGGCTATTTCGTTTGTCACGGTTCATATCGATTTAATCGATTTGGAAAATTGTGAAAAGACACGAAAATCTCTATTTGCCATTAACCCGTCGAATAGAGGTAAATTCTTACATAATCTAGGCTATACCTGTTCTATCCTCTATATATCCTTACGTAACAGGGTAGTCCGCACTTATGCTAACGTAAGCATTACGCAAATCCTTTGGCCTTCTTTTCTGCCTCTATGGCTTGGCGATTATGTGACTCGAGTCCTGATCTTTTTCTAGATTACCGAACGATGCTTTTTAAATCCATGGGAGAAAAAAGCCGAACCGCTACGGGGCTTGGCCTTCCATGAAATTCCGAAGGGTTTGAGGAAAGACGTGACAGGTTTCTCGGATTTTCTGTTACATCCGGATTCTTACTACTGAACGCCATATTGGTTAAATTGGCCTTCCTCCATATTTAACGTAAAACTGTGTTGCTTTCGATAAAAAATAATTTTTTTTATTATTCGGTACCATACCGCTTTTTCTATTGCTACATTTATTTTCGTCATCTGTCAAACGGCTTGATTGTTCTCCCCAAAAAAGATAAATATTTTATATGCAGATGTTAAACTGGACATTTTTACGCAATTTTATCTTCATTTAAAATTCATTGAGTCGGAGTGTCTCAGGCACTCCCACGCACCTACTCACGGGATTAATTGCGAATGATTATTTTAAAAGGTAAAATTATTGTAAGTTCCTCTTATACGAATTTAAGCTCTTTTTTTAACTTTCCAGTGGCTTGCTTATTTAAAGATTATTTCCAGATAATGGCTAACGCTACTGTAAACAAGCGGAAGTAAGAATTGGTACATAAATGTTGACTCAATGTCGCTGTAACATTTAAAGCTCATAAAAGACGTCTTTGGATAATTTAAATGAGAGCTTTTTAAACGTTACGTGGCATTTTACTTTGGCCCATTTTTCACCGTCTGGTTGTCTTAAGTTCTGCTTTGTTTATCTTTCTAAAAATGAAATAAGTCGCGGAACGTGCTCTGCAGTCTGTACAATTCTGATTAAATGTCAGAATTAGTTTTGTTTGAGATTTTTCGAGTCTGTAATAATTTGGGATTACGTATGATGAGTTAAGCAGGTTTATTTTGAAAGATTATCGATAATTATATAAATATGTATATATTCCATGAAAAATTTCGTTAAATTTATATACATATTGTGGAAAGAAAATCGAGTATCGATATAAGAACATATCTACGGGTACACCTTGTCCTAAAATTAATTTCATTTTTGTAATATTATTAATTTCGAAAATATTATCCTTCATGAACGTTAAGTGGACGTAAAAAAATAAGGATATTAAATGAATAGTATTCCATGTCGAGAAAGGAATTAATAACCTGATTTCGTACATGACTCGAAGCGGCCGAAATAACGTAGCAATGAAATTACCTGAAAAAAAAATTAAATCCAATGTAGAATAACATACCATATGCAATCGATCGTTTTCGCGTACACGGTCGTATTTTTCGAAGTATCAGGAGTGTGATTATAAAAGATTGTCAAGGATATACAATGACGAAATGAAAATATTCATATTTAAAATATCTCTGGGTAAATGTAAGCGACGCTTGGAAAGGCGAAAACTAACTATAGCCAAGCATTTTTCTGCGCAGCAGCCATAAATTACAAAAAATTCTCAGT
Source organism: Trachelus stipa (assembly GCA_036026315.1). Taxonomy (NCBI): domain Eukaryota; kingdom Metazoa; phylum Arthropoda; class Insecta; order Hymenoptera; family Cephidae; genus Trachelus; species Trachelus stipa. The sequence continues at coordinate 1,423,485 of JAYRCB010000343.1, forward strand.
GAGTTCAGGTAGTTCGTAAAACAAACCTCGTGCAGTTTATGGACAGCATATATATGTCACATGTCCCGCGATTGTACATTGTTAATGAAATGACGTAAATGAGAGCCTGGATTCATCTAAAATTCCTACGAGATACCGAGTCCGTATTGAAACGGTCGTAATTGCTGGAGCTTCATTTTATATGCTCTTTATTCACGGCTACAAGTACTTTCTGACTCGCGATCACTTTCCATACTGAAGTAAAAGTAAACTTGCAAGCTGAAAAGAAAGCCAGTCATAAATATCATATGTAAGCCAGAGGCAGGATATTCGCGAAATTGTACGTTACTGTGTATGACGTAAAACCAGACACATTGATAATCGTGTCTGAATAATATATATATATATATATATATATATAATAAAAATAATATAACATCACTATATATATACTTCCAGAGACAAATTAATATCGTGTGTGATATGCATATATTGAAGTACACTTCATTTAATTAATCAAAATATTCTTGCTCAGCTTGACGAAAAGAAAAGGGCGGCCATGATTGATTAGTCGAGAAAAAGTGCCTTTTGATTTTCGTCCGTTCGGATAAATGCGGAAGGGTGGGTTAGGTCTACAATGACGAAATAACAGCAGGTAATTATGAATTATATATGCCTGAAGGAGAAGCGCCCGAGCCGCGAGGTGGGTATAACTTGATAGTTAAATTTAATTGACGACAATTAAATGTAATTGTATTGCGAATTGATAGCATCGGTGGTGGAAACGGGGAACCACTCTATGGCCGATCACAAGGCACGAATTTCCAATTGATGAAATAGATATTGCGGCTAGGCGCATGCGCCTTGCTATACACGTGATCGAATGCTTCTAATACGTTCTGTGTAGTTTCAGCTTTCGTTATTTAAATCCACCAGCGAAGTGTGCCAATTGCAAATTAAACTTGATTGGCGTCATTAATTCAGTGACCGGTGCTGTGTACGCACAGTTGAACTTTATCGTTTGATTAAACGTATGATTTTAATGCCATGCACTAATTCGATAAAAACACCACGTTTTATAATCAATCCAAACACACTTTTCACGACGACCATATGTTCTAAGGGAAACTGACCATAAAAAGTTTAAACACGTTAGTGCATATACCTATTATAGATACGTGCAACATGCCAAAAGTATTGGCACAGTTGAAGCGTTGGTCAAATATACGTATGTTATATATCAATGGGTCAGTAGTGAAAAAAAATATGATCAATATACATCTATATTTTAAACATACATATAGAAATTTTACTGATATTAAATATTTCATGATAATATTCCCAAAGCACAAGTTGTTTCTAAAACCGAGGCAACTCGAAGTATAATATATGTACAAGTGCTCGAAAAAGAAGTTTTCCGAAGATCATTATTGTGTCCGAAAATCAGTCATACTAATCTACCGGTTCCTTCCACGTGAGTATTATTTAAATAGCAATACGTTTGTGCCGGTAAAAGGCACTTGTTCTTTTTGTGTTTCTACAAGTAAAGTTTACTGGGCTATACAGTCGTAATTTTGTACAGTCTACAGAGCCATTCAGTCCGAAGGTACTAATTAAATTTGTTAACTGTCACTCGACAATAATAACTTCAATTGTTTTAAGCAGAATCGACATTAACATCATTCGCGTACTATATTAGCTACACGGCATAAATACAAATTTTTATATTTAAATATTATATACATATATGCCATGTCAAAGGTGGTAGACACTGTCGAGACTCGAACCATAGGAAGATTCGATCGATCAACCGAGACATTCCTTGACATTTGCTATTTTGATTAATGGATCGTTTTTGCCAGTATTTCCTGGCACTGTAGTACTAATCTCCTTCCGCAATATCCATTGTTTATGAATAATGCAGATACTCGTATCAATTAATTTCATGCGATCAGGTGATAATATGTCAGGACTGTCCCCTGTTAGCGGTATCCTTAGCTGACATGCATTACCAAAAGCACGACGAGGGAGCTACCGATATGTAAATATTACAGCTTTATTTTCCTGCTAGATGGTTAGTAATATCCTGGACACATCACACGTGAACACGCCATAAAATGAAAATCGTCCCTTTGATCATGTGTAAAGATTGGATTATACTGTGCTAACTAATGACTCGCGCTACTGCGTATACAAGAATATCCATAAATATTGTGTATACTGGATTTAATATGTATATTGTACCGAAAGATATAAATTTCTTTAGCCTCCTCGAATCGTGAGCGTAGTTATTAGCTATAAAATAAAAGTTTAGTCAATCAGTAGAATGGATTTTTTGTACACTGGTGGTTATCGCTATAAATTATGTTTTTTTTAAAGCTCTCGTATTCTTTCAAGATCAATGCACGTTCAAACGTCTGTGACTAGTCATTGGATGCAACAGATGTACCTACGTAGGTATGTAACGTATCAATCAGTGCCGAAGGACGCGGCGCGCAGGGAAATGGCAATCCAATCGGGATGACGTCTAGACTGGAAATGGCGTAAAACGACAGTATCCAAACGATATATCAGAGAAGACTGTGTGATCTCTTGCGCGAATACACTGATGCCTTTGGGAAGAAAGAGCACCGCGTCCCAATTCTGAAGAGCTGGGATGAAAATGAGCAGAGGAGTCAAGCGAGCCGTGACGCTGGATTCTACGTCAAATGGTAAGTACGTCGATCGATGATTCTACATCTTCAGGATTTCCAGGGAAGACACCGAGCATCGGGACAGAAATTGTGTTGGGTGAGAAATCGATTTTACGGAGCCAATGAATCTCCGAAGGATACCCAATCGAGATACTGTTCCTGAACAACGTTAATCTGGATAAAGCTTAGGTGCGTATCAATTTATATGCTTTATTTTCTGTTGTTCTTGATATTAATAATTTTGTGTTTCTCTTTTGCACATACAGCAGTTACTCCTGGATGGTTGTTCAAGGAGGAGGCAGGTCCTTTAAAATTTTAAAAGTCTCTCAGACATGCTGGCAAACCTGGGCGCTTGCACCATAGAGATTATCCCGACTTCCATTGGCGTAACGTAAAGCGGATGGGATGTATACCTGTATATACAGAGAGACTATAAGGCTGTGATAGACATATATGGATATACGAGATTTATTCTTGAGGGGAGAAATTTCATAATTTTATATGTTGGGTCTTGTGACCTATACTGATTTCTCGAAATTATTCGAATACTGCTGATTCATTAAAAGTTTATTACATTTGTACACTTGAAGTGTATATCGTGTCGAATTGAACAACATTTTTTACACGAGCTCTAGGGAAAACTTTGTTGGGCAAATTTTTTTTAGGGACTAGCTTAAAATACGAGCTTATTCCCATTTCCAGAGAAAAAATGTATATTCACGTTTTTAAGATGAAATTGACAAAGTTTTTCAAATTTCTTGCTGTATGCCATCCGACATGGTAAAATTAAATTTGAATTTTTGTTTTAAAGTAAAACGATTCGAGTTGGTTATACTCGTAACTGGATAGGCTGCACATATTTTATTTGCAATAGTAACGCTCTGTGGTTTGCAGAAATGAGCGAATAAAATGTAATAACCCATTTGTTGTAATTTATCGGAATACTTGAGGTTTTATTTGTAAATAATATTTTTGTATTTGATATCCGGAAACTACATTTTTATAAGATTCTTGAAATACTTTTTTTCCCTTTCCTATGCGAATACACATAATTTTGTGTATATTCTCTAATCGAGACTTCAATACGCCATTGTGGTTACGATTAATATATGTCCGTTCATTTGCATACCTTACTTTTCTATTTGCTTGTATAGCCGAGTGTATTTCTATGTATCCCATAGGAAAATGGGTATCCCACAATAATTCATGATTATTTAATATCAATTTCTGATTTTATTATCCGCGTGAGAGGTATAGATATTCGTATATCGTAGTATACACTCTTTACAAAATATACAACAGCTTTGTATTTTATATAGGTAAAATAGTTATTTACCGTATAGTAAAGGATTTTATTTTGAAAATGGTTAAAGTTTGGTAATTCTATTTATACGGGAAACTTGATTTGCACGTAGCATAATATTCTTGAAATACTTTTTTTCCCTTTCCTATGCGAATACACATAATTTTGTGTATATTCTCTAATCGAGACTTCAATACGCCATTGTGGTTACGATTAATATATGTCCGTTCATTTGCATACCTTACTTTTCTATTTGCTTGTATAGCCGAGTGTATTTCTATGTATCCCATAGGAAAATGGGTATCCCACAATAATTCATGATTATTTAATATCAATTTCTGATTTTATTATCCGCGTGAGAGGTATAGATATTCGTATATCGTAGTATACACTCTTTACAAAATATACAACAGCTTTGTATTTTATATAGGTAAAATAGTTATTTACCGTATAGTAAAGGATTTTATTTTGAAAATGGTTAAAGTTTGGTAATTCTATTTATACGGGAAACTTGATTTGCACGTAGCAATGCGACAACTGTAATAAAAGCAGTACACACGAAATTCTCTACAATACTAAAATTTCCGCACTAGTTAATCGTAACGTTACGATCTTTTTATTATTTTTTTTATGGCGTTTCCAATTGTAACATATTTTTTCCACATCGCATCATAAATGCATTTTTTTGCAAAGGTTGAACAGTCTGATTTTTGTTTATAATAATTATACCTGCAGTTCACGGTATATAGCAACAGTATATGATTAATATACACAATCGATGACAATTCGTCCAATTTTTTAGAAGCTATCCAGTGTTATTCTTACTTTTACTACTATTATTTTACTATTTGAGTAGCTACTTCAGTGGGTTTCAATGTTATTGTAAATTGCTACGTTTATATTATGCATTGTAAATGGTGGTTACGTGAAAAGTCGTTTAATATAAAGTGGGTTACGTTTAAGTATGTTTATAACGTGTACTTATACCCTACATTGGTACTTGCAGGTCTTTATTCGATTAGAGCGAAAATGGCGCAAAATAGGTTTCCCATCGTTAAATTCTGAATTTTCAGATAAAAGAAGACCTTGTTAATAAAAATTTCTTGACTTTCAAAATTTCTTGATAGTACTCTCAGTCCATAAATAAAACCAATTGATCTCAATTTTTAACATTTTAAAACAGTTTATGAATCCCTGCCCTTTAAGTATAATTAAATTACTGAATATTTTTAATTTGATCGAATCGCGGTGACACTTTAATTGCAGTAAACAATGAAATCCAATAGCAAAACAGTATCCGAGCTTAAAAGCAAAGAATGTTCGTACCATATTAAATTTTTCAACCAAAAATCTTCTTTGCAAACTCGTTGTACGTGTCGATGAATTTTATATAATTTAATGACATCCAACAGGGAATTGGGGCTGACGAAAAACATAGCTATGATTCAATAAACATTTTTAATTTATGTCGTACGCGCCTTGTTCTCGTAGCTGAGCTGTTATGAAAGTCTCAACGATTTTGCCGGTGGGAACTTTTGTAATAAAAACCGGTAGGTTTGATTCATTTCGCGGGCACGAGTCTCTCTTTTACGAGGGAGCTTAATATAGTTCTTATTGGTTCGAAGCTGGGACGTGCGCCGGTAAGACAAAAGGGTGAGAAAAAGGTGCGGAAGTGGATTAAATATGACTGACCAGCCGTCGCCCGACCACCATCGGTCATTAATAGGTCCACTGATAATTAAAGGCAGTTTCTGCCTCTTAATCCTTCCGCTCCTTTTAATCTATTTACCGGACGACCCTTCGAGTAATGTCGCGTTCACGTTATTCCCGAAAATCCGAGAAAATGAGATCGATAGCAACAAAAAGAAAGTCAGCATAGATCAATTCTCACCGAATGAAATATTTATGGTGTTTATAAATTCCCATACCTAAATACAATTACCAAATATTTTTACCATAGCGCACATTCTTAATCCAAGTTATTGGGTTGGCATGAAAGTAATGAGAAACTCTAGAAAACTCGACATGTCTTTCTTTAAATTAATTGTTTTTGATCATATCAGGCAACAGGTCTTAGATACTCATGGAGATTACATCATTGACTGAGCTTCTTGTATGATAAAGATAATAAAATGTGTAAAACATAAACCAAGTGTCTCATTACTTTCATGCCAACCCAATATTTTTATTTTGAGTGTATGTGGCAGCCATGTTACATTTTACACTTACTTGGACTGCGGACGAATAAAATATAAAAATACGAAAATTAAATTCGCATACGTACACACGGTATACCGTTTATTTGGTATGCCCCGTGCACTATATACGAGGGTGGATTGATAAGTTTCCGGCCTGACTAAGAAAAACAAGGTTATTTAAAATTTTTTTTTTTTAT
>JAYRCB010000343.1:1429954-1456071 GCA_036026315.1 Trachelus stipa
AATGTCACCTTCAGGTAGGCCTAGTGGCGCCATTTCTTGGTCAGGCCGGAAACTTATCAATCCACCCTCGTACGTAATCGGCGGAAATCGTGCACGCTTGGTATTTCACTCTTGTCAAACTTTTCTATTACTACGTTCATAGGTTATTTCAGGGTTTCCTTTGTCATTCTATAGATTTCAGTCTTGCGAGGAATTTGCCACGGAAGTATTGTATTTTCTCTGTCTCAAGGTTCAAACGAATTTTCCAGACCCGTCCAAACGCTCGATTTCCCGTGGTGTTTGAAGTGATTGCCATTGACGATGGCGACGACTAGCGTCTTCGGGAAATGCCGTTTCTAAGCGAGATTTATCGAGGAACGAGAAATTCAAAGAGAAAGGATTGAAAATTTTAACGTCAAGAAAAGCTCCCAACAATATTTATGCAAGTACTTACGGTATAGATACAGGTAGTATTACTTTAATATACATTTACACATACGAGTATATAAGTAAGAACACCACAGTTCAACTTTAAAGTAAATAAATATTGCACTACGTTAAGTATACTTATTTTTTATTAAAAAAAGAAGAAATAAAATTCTCATATATTTTTCTTCGGATTCGTAAAACTTTAGTCTGATATTATAAAGATAATAATTTGGTATAGAAGTTGCAAGAAATTGTGAAATACCACGGTATTAAGAACTTCATTAAAAATTATATTTATCCTGGAATTCAAATGCTCCATTGACAACGTACAGAAGAAATAAAGATTTGAGAAGCCACTTCAATGTACTGAAGTCAGGTGCATTGTCTATGTTTGTGAATGCTAGAATGTTTTAGGAATAGTAATCACATTTATCTATAGGGTGGTACATATACGTTTCCTCTTTTACAGTAAAACGATTACCTCGATCTCCACCCTTTCCCACTTTAAGTACTTCCAGGGGTATGCAGAACCAACTGCAGATACTGTTGCGACGAGTTAATGAACTGCTTTATTAAATTAACGGCCTAATACCAGCATGTGTGCATGCGTAACACGTACTCACCTAATATCTACGTGTACGAGTACGTAGGTACTCAATAAAACCAAATGAAATTCCTACCAATAACTACCAGCCTGTTAATACCATCGGAATCGGTATTCCTTTGGTAATCGTGTCTTTTTTTTTTACATACTACTAACGAACCATATGGATTTACTTTAAATTTGCATGGGAACGCGGCATAAAGAAGAGCCGATCAGAGTGTTTATTTAGCTTCGTGTATTGACAAGCACTCAAAGCGTAGTCGAATCAAATGAGACAAAGGAAAACTGTTATCTTCTCAGCATCCCTTTGATCTACGTTGCCAGCTACGTTTATGTGGATGAAATAAACGTGCTACGAGTTACTTTGTATACTGTAGAAATATTGCGTGGATTTAAAATTTATCAAAGTAGATTTTCACGTGAAATAATTATGAGGTCTGATTTTTTAATTCGATCTGACTTACGGTACTTGGGCATTAATTGAAAATTTATTAATATACTTAATAATTATACTAATATAGTTCTTTAACTTCGTTGTTATATATTCGATTTCTTATTAAAGGATAATATGATTTTTTAATTTTATACGGACAATTTCTTGAATATTCGAAAGTAATTTCAGCATGGGGATGATGGAATATTAATCGATTCACGTGATCTTCACCTTCGTGATTATAATTTCATTGTTCAGATTTTGTCGCTTGACTGCTTGGATGCTGGCTATTAATAATGTAATTATTTGGTTCATCCTGCGGTTTGCTTCACATCGCCTACAGGCTGAAACCAAAGTTCATATTAAATTAGGATTCTCATTAAAATCCAATTATGTTTACCGATCTGTTCGAAATTTCGAAGGAACTCCTTTCATCGTTTTTACGACAAAAGTCGAAGAATATTACAATTATACAATAATTTTCTTCTCAAGAATCTCAACGGTGTCCGTTATTCTTATATAAATTTTGCATATTTATTTTTAATTTCAATTAACCCAGAAATACGGAAATTGGTCTCTTTCAATTTTCAGTGTGGCTTTATTATTTTATAGATACTTTTTCGTGTATGTGTTTTCGGAAAAGTGTCAAAGCGCACCGGCTCCATTTCACTGGGATATATGACAGGCGAACCAAATACTATTTTTTACATTTCCAGTCCGGGAAATGTATATCACCATATTGCCGATATGTACACAGTAGAGTAAAACGAGTATAGTGTTCTGTATTGCAAAATTGTGAGCATCCGGTAGCTGTATCGATTTTTCACTATAAAAATATCGATAGAACGGTCGAAAGCTTTTTACAGGAAAAATCATAAAATAAGAATGTAAACATGATAAGTATTGTATATAGAAATTTTTGAAAATAACTCTGCACAGTTGGCATTATATATATGAGTTTGACATATTAGCAAAATATTCCTGATATTTTGTCTCCAGTCTAATAGGATGATTTCAAAGTTATTTTGAACGATAAGTAAAATGATATTGTCGAGTAACAGATGAAAAAAGAAGAAAATTCCGAAGAATGTAAGACCGTGAAAATATCCTTGTTAAAGTGAAATTACCAAGCCAGCTTCTGAAAACGATCCCGATGAATTCACATAGAGGACTTGCAATCTTTGTACATATAATAATATATATATATATCTATATATGTAGAATATACATATGTATACCTAAGTGTGTAGAAACCATATCCGGAAGATTCAACTGAACGGAGCATCGTATGAGTAAAGTATACATACATTGATAGGAAAATCCGATAATTCTCGTTAACTCAACGTCCCACTCGATGAGCGTGGGAAAATAAAAGGTTCCGATCGATGAAGCGATCGATTATCTTCACGGAAATCGAAGAATCTGTGGATCTTTAAAGTTTTGCGAATGGGATATTCCGCTTCACAAGCACAAGATGGAAATAGATTAATTTTGAAGACGTATATAGATAAAAAAATTTTTTTTTTATTTGCCATGTCAACGAGAGCTTGCATTGTGATCGACGTCATTGTTCTCCATAGTCAATACAATCGCGTGTCTCGCAATCGTCTTTACCTATTAAATTAGGCCGTATAACCCTATCTTGTATAACATATATATTTATCATGCTAAAGTAGGTACCTGCAAAAGAAACGTATACAATTTTATGTATAGGATATTTAAAAAAATGCATCAACGAATCTTTTGCGTAAACTCAATTCAGCCATTAAAGACTAAAAGTTATTCTGTTGAATGATTGAAGGAAGACTGGATCAGTCGTTGTCTGTTCTACGCTCATGAGAGCGTAAATCCATCAACGTTAGATTACTGCCACGTGTGGAATATAGTGAATAGATGCACATAACACGACAAGACAAACAACATAGGTAACTGGTTTGTTATTGCCTCTGATGATAACATACAGCCAACCCGACAATATTAATCTGACAAATACCAGTCGCATGAACGTCCATACTTGCCAGCTACCTAGACGTTTCGCAAAGTAAATTCCATTATACGAAGTAAGATGAGATCTCGAAGGATCGTTTTCCCATTCGGCACCCAGGCCCGGACGTCGGTCTCCAACGACATATCCGATGTCCCAAGGATCGTTTTCTCGCTCGCCGATTTCACGTGGAAAGGGTTCAGAAGGGTTCAAGAGATGGGATATACCTGCGTCTCTACTTTCCGTCCCTATTTGTTTTTCTTCTTATTTTACATCCCTTTTCTTCTATCTTTCTCCTCTTCGACTTGGATATCATGAGCAAAGCATGTAGGAAAGGAGGACTGGATGGGTCGGCACTCCTGGAGCAAGGTAAATGCTCGAGGGAGGAGTGAAAGAAAACAGTGTACCTCTTCCACGCTCGCTCTCTTAGCCTCGAGGGCGACATAAAAGAAAAATAGCTCGAGATAAGAACGGGAAATGTGGGGTAGTGAAACGTTATTTTTTATGAATTTAATACATCGCTCGGATATACCGCGATAATGCAACGTGAAAAATCTCTTCAGCGAGGTTGCTAAGAGACGCGTGCTTTCCTTCTGGCACCTTTCTCTCGCCAATTCCTCTGTCTCTCTTTAGTTCATCCCCGCTTACTCTCTACCTCTCTTCCTCTTGTTTCTTCTATATAATTTTCCTTATTCTACATTTTGCGCTCACCCGACGTCTCCTACCTCTGGGACCAGCGGGGTTACAATTCTCCTGTGTGCCAATGAAACGCGAACGTGTCTGCCGTCTCATTCATAATTTTCCATAACGCCATGTCTGCTATCTCATTGTTAATTTTCTGTGACAAGCAACGTATAGAATTAAAATGTACTATTTACTTCGCAATACAAGTAATTTTCAATGCTGCTACCTACACTCTGATCATGATAATTGTACGAGCATAAAAATCCCTTTAATGATGTGAAAAGTGGAATCTGGTTTTTGTTTCATCGAATTTATCAATATTTCCTATCACTGGATATTTTTTTATTCCCCCCTAACTTTCAGACTTCTAAGTTACGCAATGTAGATTCTTTGATGTAGTTACAGAAATTTAAATACCATCGTTATATAGATTTTAGCGATCTGCCTGGACCACCCTCATTATAATTTATTTTAAACTTGCTCCATAAGGGAGCGCTTAGGGGCTAGGAATTTTCAAAAACATTTAGACTCTTGATCGTACTTTCAATGGTAGGCTTAATGAGCTTGATCGATAGGATGAAAAATAAACTGATAGTAGGTGTATTAAATTATACTGCATTGGAGGTCCGTTAACAGGGTGTGTTATCTTAATTAATTCAAATATAATAAGTATTGCCTGAAGGTTACAGAGAAAAATTTTCATCCTTGACTGTATACATATATACGATTGTGGTAAATGGACAGAGGGTGCTTGGCGTCAGGTAGGTGTGGGTAGTTTTGAAATAAATGGACATTACACGGTAGGGACATATTTCTGACAATCCGCGACTCTTTTATATGCAAATGTACCGAAATTTCACCCTCCGCCGAACAGTCCTTCTCCACTGGCTGCACTACAGGTGGAAACAATTTTATAAAAATAACCGTTTCGCTTGTTGCATTTAAGGCTCGTGCAAAAGAGAGCGACAAGAGTCATTCCCACGAGAGTAATCGCGTATACCTCTATATATACCAGGCACTGTGCTACTTCGAATTCCTATTATACAAAGTGTTACGTAATTTCGAAATAATGGGCTTGCCTCTTTTTCGATACAGTCTACCCAAAATCATTCTTAGGCGTACAAAAATGCCGGTGTTGATCGTTACATGAAAATCGACAAATAGGAAAAATCATTATAAACTGTTTTATAATAAATGAATAAAGTGACGTGACGGTTGCGAATCAGTTAACGATTTATCGAATAATAACTGTAATAATGTAAGGCAAAAACTGCAATGCTGCACACCGTGCTAGAGTAACGATACAAAATGTTTGACTTTTTAAATAAATTGAGAATAACGAAAATTCTTCGTATCCTGCGAAAAAAATAGAGTTGTCGCTCATTGATATTCTAACTCAACCGTTTGGATGGCGTCATAAAATCGTAGATGTTGCAATTGAATTACTAAGAGAACCATTGGTACTGTAAGAATAATTAAATTAAATTCCTATCGAATATTCACGTGGTAAGGATCTTACGTATATCCCACTGGCCAATGTTTATCTAATATATAATGGAGGTCCATGGAAACACGCTTCTCCATAGATCTTAAAGTTATGCCAGGAACCCAGTACTGTAACACACTTCTTGAGATGGAATGAGAACGTAGACCCAGCTAGACAACCATGCGAATGCACACAGTCTTGCTACCAGTGAGAAATGCGGTTATGGAACGTGTAGTAAATAACACGAGTAGCATCTGCAGGGATGGCTTACCTTTCGTATCCTCTATGACCAGGAACTCACCATAAATCGTATCCATTCACGATCCAAGATATCCTGCCTTCAGATTAGTATACCAGTGAATACATTTGCTTTCTATAAAAGCAATATCAAAATCCAAAAGCATGCCAATATTTTATTTGCATTGAGAATTAAGATTTTTCTATCATTTGAAAGTCTCGATTTGATGATTATCAGTATACAAAATTTTTCCGGCATAATTTAAAAGGCGAAACATAACGATTCAAGGGACACTGGGAATACGTGACAAGGCTGCCAGATGAAATTTTAGAATTTTCCAGCATTTGATCCATTGAACGGAATCTTGCGATCAAAAGGAAAACTGGACGCCATGTTGCGTCAGCATGGTCATGGAAACATAATCCTTTATCAATAATGTAAGCGTCCCTGGTTGGTTGTATATTGGCTCGTTGTGCTGCTCCGCGGGAGGGTGAATTCAGGATGAATGGGGGTTGAACGGGGATGACCTAGGGGAGGACTCACCACCTTAAGGATATCGAAACTCGATCCTTTCATTCAGGATTCTTCGAACATCACCTGTCCTCGTACTTACCCTAGCTAACCGAACCACTCTTCGGGGTTTACGACAGTGTACTACCCGGTCCAGGGATCTCGGCAGTCTCTGCGAATTAGAACCTTACCTAGGAAGGACCAAGAAGAAGCAGGGATGAAGGATACGAAGGACAGGGTAAGTTCGAGTTGAGACGATAAGCCGATAAGTCTCATGCGTCGTAAAGGCGACCAAAGTTACTTAATAGGAATCGGTTTGGGTGTAAAAGAAACTGAAATGTCGAAATTGGTCCACACAGCATCTATTTTCTATAGGCTAGTACACGATCGAGGTAATAGCGCCTAAACTATACTACTAACTGTACCTGTATTTACTTATTTTCATGATCTGCTTGCACTGCTCTTGCATAGTTTCATTTTGTTATCACGGCGGTTATATTAATTTTCGATACCTTTACACGTGTCTATGCTATGTATGTTATTACTGATTGCTCATTGTGGTATGGAGGATATTTCGAGGATCTCAAAAGTAACTTTTCTTACGTAAGATATTATCAAAGTTCTCAATGTCTCTTAGATAGTATACCTACGGCTAAAGACAATAGGAACATTGTCTTTGATATAACTATTGAAGTCATATTGAAATTGTGCTAGAATTTTTATATAAGTTCTACCATTGTTATGGCTTCTAACAATAGATACCAATGCGAAGTATTGCCGAACTTATATAGGAGGTTATGTTTCAGTGATTGGATCTCTAATAAATTACTTTTCCAAAATTATTACTACACATATAATAACTTCATTATATGTATACTTATATTGATAGATTCATAAGAAATGCATATTCTATGTTATTTCAAATTCTTAATTAATATTTAATTAAGAATTTGTAATATTCCTTGAAACATTGTAATGAAAATTTGATAAATAATTTTATTCGTAAAGAGGTCGAAACTACGGATTATTCTCGTTTCGTTATTTGCTATGACTATTGATTGCATCCACGGATGTACCTTCAGGCGAATCTTGAATGCAACTAAATGCAAGAGACATGCAAATTCACACATGGCGTACGAAGAAAATATTCTGAATATAATTCTATCTCAATGGGCTGTAACGTTGCTGTTTAGAAACAATGTGCATATTGCGAATTTTTTTTAAGTTCGATACATCTACGAATGTGGGTATTCAGGCGTGAAATGCAACCATCGAATCGCGAATTCGATTTTTCGCACGAGAGCACATATTCAATGTATAGAAATTAGAAAAAAACTGGTGTCTGCTGTGTTAAATAGAAAAAGACTTATTACATTTTCATTAAAAAAAACTCGTGAATAATTTTATTACTTTATATATCACAATGGACTTTTTCCAGGCTACAATGTATTTTTTCGTTATAGCAATAAATATTTAATAACCTTTTTATTTATTAAATACATATATATGACAATAGAAACATATTCATTTCATATAGCTGGCACAAATTTCAGTTAAATATTCTCATACCGCAGTTCGATGTTACTGCCATACATAGCTATTCTATATATAGCTCTATGTTTAATAATCAATTAATATTGCTTTGCACTATTATACACAGGTTAGAGAATTACCGTACGAATAACTGCTGCTTGAGTCCTCCAGCTTCAACTATTGGGACTAATTGAAAACGTGCTTGGAAAGGCTTTGGTACAAATCTGTAAGCCAAGTCACGTGTCTTGCTGCCTAAATATGAATTTTATGCAATATGATACTGTTAGTTGTGAATGAATATTTTACCGGAAATACATACGTTCCAGACAACTAGAATAGTGAACCAGGAACAAACTTTGAAATGTATTGAGCGCAGGAGACGCCGTTACTATTACGTTATGCATAATTAAATTATCTTCTGTTTGTCCAATCAGCTTGTATCCATTCTGTATGGACACATTGTAAATTAAGTCAATCGATGACATTTCATAATTTTAGTAATTATTAATTCAAACGGTCCATAAATTAATATTTATTTCTGCGTATCTTAGAGAAATTGGATATATTTAAATTATTGTCTCAAACATTAATTTATGATTGAAATTGTATATTATATTTTAATGATTTTAATGAGAATCGCATACGTTCGATTTTGAATTACTGGTTAAAATGACATTAATGATGAAATAAAGCTGTTAGTTATTTCTGTTGGTTATCCTCATTGCATGTATTATTGTTGGCTGTTAAAAATGAGAAATAAATTTAACACAGATATAAAAGCTTCAGTAAAATTACTTTAGCAAATTTTTATGTGAAAATTGACCGACAAATTATATTACAACTATTGCTAATATACAAAATAATGCATTAAATTAGTCCGTTGAAGAGTCGTATTCTCGTGAAATATTAAATTGACCTATTTTCGTAAAATACATTTCATCTTCCTTTCGGGAACTTATCTTTTTAATTCATAACTATAACGTGAGCATACCCTGGTGTTCTCTTGGGACTTGGCAATAACAGAGAAACTTGTAACCCTATGAGATAGAACTCTAGTGCCTCTTCTTGGGAATTGTTTTCATGATCAATTATACGACGTAGCGAAAAAGAGTAAGTTTTAAAAGAGACATGGGTTAACAAGAGAGTCCGAATTTTGGCAATGATTATGGTGGCAACAACGGAGTCTTGCATGGTGCTGATAAGTACTGTATAGAATGTACAGTTTATGAATTTACAGAACTGTATACCGTTTATAGGTATAAAGATATTTCAAAAGTGGCAAAGATTACCAACCATAACAGTGAGTAAATTGCTGCCAACGTAACGTAAACTAATGCACCAAGCGACTATTAAAGTAAGAGGCCAATTTACTTTACCCCCTCGGTAACGAGGGCGTGAAAACACCAAGCACACAGCTTTCTTTTTTCACCACCCTTGATATAAAATGTTTCAATGGTTGAATATATATGTAACTGCTGGTCACCGAATAAACGTTTTGTCGCCGACTGTCATCCTAGTATTGACAATTTTTATTCTGGAAATACTGTCAAGTAACATTCAGACGAATTTATTGGAATGTGTTTGGTTGGGAGATGAAAAATTTTATTTTATTTTATTTTTTGAATTACCTGAATTCAAAAATATTATTTGTATTTTTTCTCTAAAAAAAGAAGAAAAACGCCTAGATATTGAATCTGTGTATAAATATACGTAAATAGTAAATAATTCATCAATGAGAAGTTGCATCAATTTGAATATAGTTAGAAAGAAAATTTTATATGTCAGATTTTAATACTTTTTTCTTCTTTTCTTTTTTATCGCCATGTTATCTACGACGTACAACCTATTTTCCGAGGTCGGTAGATACATATATTTTTCTTACTTAACCTAAGCTTTATCGAACGAACGTTCGGCGCGTGCAATATTTTATCCCCGTCGCTTAACACATTTTCGTTAACTTCGAAGTAAGTTAATTGCAGCTGATAACTACCATTAACTTTAGACGAGGAATCATTTTCATCATTAAGTAACTAACCGAAATTGTTAATGGGTCATTTCTGTAAATGCTGCCGCTATATTAAACGAGTGGCAATTGCCCCAATATTATCCCATAGAGAATACCATTATACAAGGTTGTTGTGATAATAGCAATTACGATATAGTACCAGAAATTATAAATATATTACCTGACACATAAATACAGACAAAAAGTTATATTTTCCCATTACTATAAATCAAATTAAAATTCTAACGTTCTATTTTATCGAAAGTGCATTCGGCATTAATAATTCATCACCAGGACATTTATTTCCTAATTATAATCTACGTCCATGATTAATGCAGTATAAAAATATATTTTGAAAAGAAATATAAATATAAATTATCCAAAAAGTGTATAAGGTGCTCGTTTAATATCAAAGTCATATATACTCCGAGAACAAAATATTCCAAATATTTAAGCAAGTTTCGTAACATCATACGATATACGCAAGTTCGAACTTTGCTACAGGTAATGCGATAAGACTTCCTGCCAAGTAATGTATATTTTACTAGCAACAATTTCTACAGCAACAGTAGAAATGTAAACTTCATCCGAGCCCTTCGCTGAGTGAATCGAAACGTGATATAGCCAGTAATATACGTAATACTTTCTTTTTCAGACATTCAAAAGATACTTGATAACCGATGTCTGGCACAACAAAGCAATTCAGGGAAGCAAAGGGTTTATATATTAACATACAGAATACTTTTTGAAATTCGCAAAGAGAAAGCTACGAACTGATTTTATTAGTGAATAAGATGGAGCGAGAGAGAATTTCGAAAGGCGAATGGGAAATACAAACTGAAAAGATCAAAGGGACCGAGGGAAGAGATATGGTACGGGAAAGTGAAAGGGGAACGTTTAAAGTAACGAAGCAGGTCGATCTTGAGAAAGCTTGTGAAAATGTGAAGCAACGTGAGGAAGATAAACCTGAAAAATGTCCAGTGGCGAAGCAAGATCGAGCGATAAAACACGTCGAAGGAACATCATCCTCTAATAGTAAGCATATATGGTCCTTGTCCAGGCTGTTTGAATAAATTTAAATTTCCCGCCATATACGTAACAACGAGTCACCCTATATTTATCCAACTGGGAAATGCGTTTAGACGAGAATATTCTGAAGGAGAAGCATCTCCAGTTGCTAAGAAGAGACGCCGTCGAAATTCGACAGCTTGAAGAGGCTTTACGTGCCGCTCATGTAGCCAAGATGTTGCGAGAGCAATTGGAGGAGAAAGAATGCATGCGAGAGAGTGCAAAGTGCATGGAGAGAGAGGAAGCAAAGGTCATTAGAGATTGGTACCAGAGCGAAGAGTTCCAAAGGAAACAAGAGCAGGAGTACTTGGAGAAGAGACTGAAGTACAGGGAAGATCTTCAGAACCAATTGGTGAACAATTACTGGATGAGACAACAGAGAGACGAAGAGCGTCAACGCGAGCGTAAATTGGTCGAAGAGGTCAATGAAGTTCTCGAAGAAGAAAATCAAAAGGTGAAAGAAGAGAAGAGAGCAACGGCTGTTCACTTGACGGGGGAGCGAGATGCTTTTTTCAAGGCCAAAGAAATTTGGAAGGAAAAAGAGAAGATACGTCTACAGGATGAATATGTTCGTATAGGACACCTGGCTGCTGAAAAAGAAGAAGAGGAGAAAAAGCGTGCGAAACTGAAGGTAGGATTTTTTTTTTGCTATCTGGTGCTCAATGCGCCCGATGAGAAAAATAATTATTTCTTTCAGACCAACACAGACACCGCGAAGCAGGAATCGATAGAGCGTATGGCTAGACAAACCCTTGACGATGTATACAGGAAGACAGAACGTGAAGAATACGCTAAAGAACTCTACGAGGAGAAAATGAGGACTGAAGAAGCAAATTGGCAGAAAAACAAATGGTTGGAAAAGGAACGTCTGAAAATGGAGTTACTGGCGGACATGGGAATGCAGAAGGAATTGATAGAGGAACGTAGGAACTATGATGCAGCCATGGACAAGAGCTATGCCAGACAATTGGCTGAGGAGTACGAAGCTGCCATGAAGAAGGATAACATGGAGAATAAAGCTCGTCGTGAAAAAAGTATATTAAATTATAGGAACTAATAGATTTTAAAAAAACGTTTAACATTCGTGTACTTTAGATGTTCGCTACGGCATGGAACTGAAGGCAACGATAGCCGAGCAAAGGGCCCTTCACGCTGTTGAGATCTTACGAAAACAAGCATGCAGGAGGTACGACCAGGAACTCGACAACTTCAGGAGGAAGGAAATAGCCAATGAACGTGCTCGAATGCTGCTTGAGTACGCACCGGATCTCAAGGGGTTCCTTAAGCCTGGAATAATACTGAGCGGAAGGGATGATAGCAGCACGTGTATGGCAGAATATTGAAAATAAGCTTTATATAAAAAATTTATACGTGAAGAACATTTGACGAATTTTTCTTGCTATTCATCATCTATGGATGTGTGAAATATTTTGACTTTTTTTGAAATCTATTAAGTATTGGATTGATATTTGAGTACTTTGAGGAAAGGTTGAAATCGATAACAGTGAACTATCGTTTTGGAGTTATCGCGAGAAATCGGCCTCTGAGACAGTTGGAGCTGGTGGAGGCCTATTTGTCATGACTATCAGATATCCGTTATCCGTCTTATCGGCGAAATAGCCAGTGGGGGTCGATGGGTCCTCTATAATGGAGCATTAGGCAGGTAAACGTTGTGGAATTGCGACTTGATGCGTGCCGTGGGATCTTTTTAACCGTCCGTCTGTCTCGCCTTGCAAGCGACTGACTTCAAATCGATCAAGGACTTCTGTAGAATGATCCGACCTTTTTTTCATCCCTTACTATCACCCTACCGAATATGTACAATATCAGTAAAAGTACTTTGGATCGGGATATATCACTTTTTATTGTCGAATCGATGTCCCCTGAAATGGCAGTCTAATATAAAAAATTGTGCTAGACCCTAACCGTTATATGGTATTCGAACAATTACGTCTTGTATTTAAAAAATTGTGTACTTTTTATAAAAATTTGACCAGTTATATCAATCAAGGAATATTGCATTGAAACCTGTGCGAGATAACGAGATGATATAAATGCATCTGTATCAATTTATAATATTGACATAAAAGATCATTATAAAATGAAATATTTCTATTTAAAATATTTTAATACAGTTCTAATAGATATATTGAAAGGTGCTGAGGCAGTAAACGAAGTCAATAAAAGTCGTGTATTCGAGTTAAACAAAATATCCCGTACCCAGAAATTAAAAGAATTTCATGCAAATAT
Organism: Trachelus stipa; assembly: GCA_036026315.1. Classification (NCBI taxonomy): domain Eukaryota; kingdom Metazoa; phylum Arthropoda; class Insecta; order Hymenoptera; family Cephidae; genus Trachelus; species Trachelus stipa. Next base: position 1,443,158 of record JAYRCB010000343.1, read on the forward strand.
TATGAAAACATCTCGTTCGATTCGCTTTCGCAAATGAAACGTATTAAAAAAGCATAAAAGAATGCTAATATCGAAAAAAACAGAACTTTGAAACGCAATTAAAATTTGTATAGTCAGTGATAATACCCAAAATAAAAATACTCCAACACCTTACCCGCAAACTACATTAAACCACCGTGCCATTAAAATTCACAGTGCCAATAACCAGCTAATTCATATATCTCAACCTAAAACATTAATCGCGTGCATTAACTAACCACTGTACAACCGCCATAAATATATTATTAAGCACAATCCAGAAAGCAGAATTCTAGAATTAGTAATCCTTACCGTAAAGCCGTTTGACGTTACGACAGGATTTACCTTGTAATTGGACGGAAGTCAGGTGTGTAATTTGCGGAAGTAACGTCAGCTAGACATCGACGTCACAGACAGAGTGGAAATACCAAGGTTGGATATAGTAACGCGAGAAAATCAAAGGTAGCAGTATACATCCACATAAGATACACATATACACATTATCAAAGTGAAGAGCCTAAACGGAGTAAGTTGACACATGCGAATTCGAAAAGTAATGAAAATATAATTGAAAGAGAAATGGAAGAGAGAGAAGGTGAGGTGGAAAGAAGGAGGGATTATAACAGCGAAGCAGGTGGTACATTGCTGCTATTGCAACACGTGCAAAGACCATTGCAGCTTCGATACAGACCTCACAATCAAGCGGCTTATCGTATGTTCTGTGAATACATATATATACACACACACTATATATATATATATATACACCACAGCAGCTAGTACATACGTATTTATTCCATGCAGTACACAAAGCTTCGTAATATTGGCTGCTGCTCAAATTCAGCTCGTGCAATTTCGACCAGTGGCAGTTCCATTTCGTTGACGGGGTCTTGTCAACGACGTGTCTCTGTAAAGTGGGCCCCGGGCTTCGTTCTGTGCGATTGATCAAAAGCTCCAACGGAATAACGCCATACCGGATATCGAAGGGAAACAACTGTTAAAAAAATCATTGTCATGCCTCCCCATGTTAAAGTATTTCGATCGATGTTCCCGTTTTATTCTTCTGTCTGTATATTACAAATGGTTATACATGCATACGTGTATGCATGTACGTTTTTCCAGGATCAAATGTAATATCCAGCTTTGCTACGTTACAATATTAACGAGAACGTCGAACCAGGTTGAATCGTTTCTGGATGAGAATTAAAGACTCATAGGAGCGAGCACTCTCTTCGAATATGAATAATATACCCAAACCGTATTATAGGATTTTAGTATGTACCGAAGTTTGCCAATATTCTTGGTAATAGTCGCCAAGGAAACTTTAGACAATAACAAGAAAGACAAAGTCATATGTGGAATATGTATGAGGTTATGTGCATCTCGGTAACAACAAAAGTGGAACGTTCGAGATCTTTTCTGAGACTAAAAAGAAAGTACTCGGAGAGTGGTTCAAAGGTGGCCTTGCACCAACCTCAATCTATATACATATATGTATATATAGAACGTTGTCTCTGAATCGATACATACTATTTTTCTCTTATCCTCTTACGTTCGGTTTGCAACGCGTTCTATGGATGGGGATGCATCTAGTTATTCCAGAGCATGTACGTCATAGGTCGATGTCTATATGATATGGGAAGGGGGTCCACAAGGTAAAAATATTAGTGCACCAGGAGTCGAGAACTCCGGTGAGAATATATGAGCTTGAAATACGATTCGTGGAGTTGAAAGTAAAATGAAAAGAGCTTTTGGTAAAGGGGTAAATAGAAATAGTAGCGGATTCAGTACCTCTGTGTATACTGCAAGGGTGCAGCGGGTAGATAGTAGATACCTGAGTATAGTGGTTATATCGATGCGAGGGGGCAGGTAGGGTGAAACTTGGGAGCCCATCGACAGAATGATAAATTGAGAGACAGCAATCACACTTTGCTCCGTTCCTTCAGCCAGCTATCCTACCGGCGTCCTCTCGCCGGCTCAGACGTTGAAAAATAGAGACGTTACCGTAACCGAGTGAAATCCCCACGATTTCGTAGCGAATCCTTCGGCGAACCGCTACCACCAGAGGCGCTGCTGTCTCTATTCCAATATTCTTTAATCTTACGTACTGCGGGGCGTTGAAGAGAGCCGAACGATACTATTGACTGTTATACAAACTTCTTCAAATATATATATATATATATATCCATGTATATATATACATATATATACTCTCTTTGAAGAGTTCAGAACTCCTTTGTCCAACTGTGACGATCTTTGAAGAATAATAAAATAAAGAAGACTTCCGTTATCCTTTGTTCTCGATTACTACCGTAGGGAAATTTCCTTTTTTATTTTACACGATGAAAATTTTTCTTTGCTCTTCCACCTGACCTAGACTCCATACGTACCCTTTAATTTTCTTGAATTTCACAGACTCCCGTTATACGTCCGCGTTCAGCCTCCTGTGTCTCTCTGAAATGAAAGCAAGGATCGAAAGCTTTGGAAAAGACTCGCGCGAGGAGCTCTATTGTTAGCAGCTTTCCACCCAATTATAGTAAGGTGGTGGGGTTACTTGAGGTACCTTGGATGGAATGGAATGGGTCTGGACCAGGTTCAAGACGAAAAGGAGAAGAGAGCCCCGTGCGCCCCATTACCCCCGAGCAAGTGGAAAACAGGCAGCCACCGTGAGCCATGAATGCATTATAGCGAATAAATGCCAAGAGTTTGAGTTATGATTCGGTGAAAAGGAAAGGTTAAGCGAATGAATAATGACTTCATAATGGAGATTAATACGTGGCTGGACAATGCCGATGTTCGAGTTAGCAACCTCCCAAATGTACACGTCATCTACGTGGCCATCTAGTCAACCATGTATCAACCCTTATTTCACTGAGCAATACAATTTTTCCTACAACTATTTCTGCTTACCCCTTTGCTAATTACATTATTAGTGTACTTTACCATCAAACATGCTCAGCCTATCGTGCTTCTCTTTTGTAAATGCTGCTGTGTGTGAACACAACGATGGTAATTTGCGTCGTATGGAAGTAGCCTGGTTTACCGTAGCTTTTATTATACTATAAACAGTATACTCGTTAATGAGGCATTGCTGTTACGATACAATGAGATATATTTTCACGTGGTAACTGGATTTACTAATGAAATGTTTAACAGAGATCGAATGAAGTTTTCGTTTGATGGAAACACTGTATTTAATAATTTGTTACACAGTCTGAAATTTTACTTGCGATTCGGTTTGATTTGTTCGATTTGTTCTTTTTTTATTTTTATCCAACAGGCATGTTAGTTTTATAGGTAAATATGTTATATCGCGTTGATGGACCTTTAACAGGTTCATAGGAATTCGCCGATCGATTGATCAGCATGACGTAACCACGTCCTTTTAGAATCTATCGAGATTCAGGAGGATAATACGTGCGAGCGACACAGCCTTTAAGAATTTCACGGGCAATCTCGCGGAAAACTCGGGGCGCGCTACGGCAATCTGAATATCCCAGGAAAATTACTGAACACTATTTTCCAGAAGTGTCAGACTAAAACGCCGTGGCATGTTGGAATTTTCAATTATTTCGGCACCCCCCGCAACCTATTCGCTTCGCCACTGTCTCTTCTAGTCCCTCTTGTCTACCCTTCTTCCGCCACGTTCCCTTTTACCCGGATAGCATCTCCCTATTCGATAGCTCCCCATCGGCGTCGCGACGTCGCACTAGATTTCCTACGCATTGCACAGTGAATTTTAATACACATTGTTTTTATAGGTATTATTTTTCTTCGCTTTATTCGCTTTATACGCTTTCGCTGGACTTACGTATAATTGGAAACTTTTTCCATTTTAATCGTAAACTTGAATTCAGACATTATATCACGGTTATGCAATCGGACGCGAATTTCAAAATTCTATTTAAACTGGAATTGTAAGATTTTCGTTCGTCAACTGGGTACCTATACGCTGTCTGGGATATTCATTAACGGATAAAATTTACTCGTTTCATGAGGTACTTGTCGTACTTCGATAAAATGAAAATTATACCGTCGTTTTCGAGGAAATTCCAATTACTTGTACACTCGAACACGAAACGTACCAGTTGCAAATTCGAAAATTTTCACTAAATTGGGAACGAGCGAATCTTGATGCTGCTCAATGTTTGCAACTCGAGTACAATCCACTCGGTCCTTTGTCAGTCGAAGGCTTTTGCTCGACGTCTTGGAGCAAATGATAAGAGAGGATCTACCGGGAATGAATAGATAGTTACGTATACCTAGTCCATCTCCTAGTCTTGAATTCTGCAAACATTTGATTTCTGTCAAGTAAATTTCTCAAATTATCATCGCCTCCTGTAATTTCTCATAGCAGAATATTACGAGAGAAATGTTTACTCGAGAAGATGTTGACAATTAAAATTTCACAAATTAGAAATTTCACAATTCTTAGAATACGCATTATCATCGTGCTTAAAATTTAGTGATAAAATACATTACGGATCCAATGAAATTGATTATTCTCATTCTAACAAGACGTTGCGTTATTTCAGTTTTTTTTTAACCCTATAAAATTACATCCCCATACGCTCCATTCGATGGTAGTGTAAAAAATTCTCTTGTACAATTCTACATAATGATTTCCATACGAAATTAATGAAATTCACAGAAAGATATTCATTCGTTTCATCTCGTGTCGCCTTCAGAAATGCGTAGGGCTTTAAATTATAGGTATAATATCCAGTGTGAATGTGGACCCTAAAAATTCCTCTAAACTCCGGCGACCTATTTTCTCTCCATCATTCAAACAAACCTAAGACCATTTATTTTTGCAACAAAATCAACTTATTCCATTTCAAATTTCTCAAGCATACCGATTCTCAAATATGATAAATAATTTCACAATTATGTCGGTTGTATGAAATACGCAAATATCATTGCGTAATATTCTATCAGTACTATCAGATCTTTTCTGGTAACGGTGAAGCGTGACAGGTAAGTTCTCATCTGACGCGATAACGTCGCCGTCTTGCAAACTGCCCATCGACGCCACGAATAAAAGCCACGTTGTCGCAGTTTAATAACGCTGGCAACGAGCCACAGGTCTTTTTACAGAAGTGTCTCCAGCACCCCAGTGTCTCATGTATCACAATTGTCGCGACCCCGTTGCGATATGAATCATCCAAAAAAAATATCAAACCCATTTAAGAAAACTGCATATACTTCAAGACATCGGACTAATTTTCCAAGCAAATACGCACTATCCCCACTATATGACTTTTGCAATTACTTCGCCCACAATGCTGTAGTCACATGCTTTTATTTTCTTAACATTTTTACCTACTATTTTCTCCATTGGCCCGTGCGTATGTAGAAGCATCACTTGCTTGAATAATAATTTCTAGGAAGAAGGTTGAGAAGTGGATTAAAAAAAACTGATGTTAAGAGCATTAATAAAAAGTGCAATACTTTCGATGGACAATACCGATGAATGATTATGTATTTAAAGTTAAATTAATGTAAGGGCTGCCATAGGCTGCTGTCTTAATATTTTTTTTATTTCCTTTATCGTATTTCCCAATCGACTACCAGTTCCATGCTCTCTCCGATGTTCCATGAAATACTTTTATTTCCATGGAAATAAGTATCAAGCCTGTGTATGTATAACTACGACCGTCTTACCAATACTTTTCTTTTTTCATTTTATTGTCTTCTGGGGAATACAAAATGTATCCGATTAAATGGCCGTTATCGGCTTCGAGGGTGGCTGGGTTGGCTATAAGAATAAAGGTGGACCTAGAAGATGGTATAGATTATGTAAATCTTTTCTCGTCTGGAAGCTTTACTTCTTCATGCAAACGAAACAAACAATTACAATGTAATTAGCCTCCTCATTGCCCAACATCTTTCCCCGTCGGCTGTAAATTCTAATTATTAATAATTCCTGCCCATGGGAATTGAGCCTTCTGGCTTCGTCCGCTGTGGCGCTGAGTACCTCGTAATGTTATACGAACAACAGTAAAGTCTCCAGGCATTCTGACGTCGTAAAAGCAAACTGGATTGTCCCTTTATCCTACCTGCTCAGGTTGGCTCTCACTGGTGTGTGTGTGTAATATATATATATATATATATATATATATATATACACAATGACTAGACGCTTCAATACGCCGATATTGCAAAATCGCAACATACGTGGTTTTAATACTTTATTGGATTATACGTAGTAATACGATGGGTAGTTCCGAGTGAAACTACCGGTAGTAAAAGGGCCGTACACGATTCTTATCGTATCTCTTTATTGTCAAAGGACTCTTACCATTTCCGAGAATTAGTTTATCGATTCAGTCTCCTAAGTAATTGCTGTAGAAAAATTCGCTTTTCTCACTTCGGCAAAGCAATTTCCAGTAGAGCGTTGAAACAAATGAAGGACGAGGACGGTAAGGAACTGAAAAAAGCGAGCGTAAGGGAAAATAGGACTGGTGAGAAATTGAGAGAAACTTTCGAAATGTCCTTGAATACAAATTCGAGTTTACGGTATTTTTCACTTTCCCTAAGATCCCCCTTTTCGAGCAGTAATACCGTAGAAGTTTATCAGTTGGTTTTTTACGCAGATAGTTAATCAAGAGGAAAAAAAACTAGAAATTCCCTACAATAAAATTGATCGCAGGATTCTATAATTTAAAGAATTTGCATATAAACCAGTCTTTCTTTTCAGTGACAATTTGTCTATGTTTTTTTTTAATTAAATCTTTTACTGAGATCACGTTGATCTCGAGCGTTCGTGTAAAGAACAGCTGACTATATAGATCTTCGACTACTGCGGTTCTGACTATATTTTACTGACTGACACACTACGACTGTTTCTACTGTCTAATCTGATAGGCGACGGGACTTAACAAAGTTAACGAGACGCAACGACCTGTACCTGATACGGGTTCGATTCGATACACGATTCGTTGAACCCCTCTTCTTGATAATGGACAGGGCCGTGATTATAGTGGTAAGACAATTAATGACGAGCCTTTGAAATTAATACGAAGTTGTATGCGAGTAAGAGTTACGATATGTTGAAGAGATAAGTGGTGTCATTTTATTGGTTTATTATCGATTGGAAATAACGAAATTTTTTTTCTCACTTTTTTACATGAAAAACTGTAGGGCGTCGACTCTAGGGAGTTTATTGCGTAAGCTTGATACTTTTATGACGGAAATCATAAAAAGGCGTCCCGTGTATATTTCTGTTCCATAAATATTATTATTACATGGGCACGAGGTTTGCATATCGATTTATTGATACTAATTTCATATTACGTGTATGGTATACCGGAATATCAATAACGATATAGTGAATTTCATACTACGTAATTGGCTACGCAACATTTTTTGAGATTGAAATTATTACGGGTCAAATGATAGTGATTTGGGAATAATATCGATTGATTTTTTATTACGCAAGAGTAGATAGCAGGTCGAAAGAAAATCGTAATTCTCTGTCATTCAATAGCAATCGTACATTCAAGTCATATAAAATTATTCATAACTGGATTTTAAAGAAAAATATTTTTTTTGTATTATCGATCCATTCAAATTTTCGAAATAACCACCTACGATACCGTTACTTGTAACAGAGATTAAAAATGCAAAAGTAACACGATAGGCTAACTCGAGCGAATCTACAGACTCCTCCCTTTTCGATTAAGCGTTCTATTTGTGATCGGTACGGTTATATACATACAAGTAGAGGCGTAAGCGTTACGTGTACACGAGTCTCTGGAACGTGATACGCGGTGTATCGCATGGATCTTCGTACGGCTTACCACAGAAAATGTGTTTGCCTATGTACCATCGATGCGGCGCTTGGTAAAAGCTTAAAAAGAGAAAAGAAAAAAAATCTTAAAGCCTAATGACAACAAACCGGGTAGACTTTATCTTATTGACATGACAGAATAAAAGTAAACTTGCAAGCACTAAGCTTGCTCTACCTGTTAATAGAGGATTTGTAATAGATACAATTAATCTTTGTGAATGCACAGTGATTATTTTATATATAATTAAAAGACCTAGAAAAATTTCACAAAGGGCACTGACAGTTTCTAAGGCAGGGTTTGAAACAGATGTAAATTTAAAACGACAACTTTATATTTGCATATGAAAATAGAGACGGTGAATCACAGGGTCAATTTTTCTGACTTAATCGAAGAAATAATAAAAACAATTATCGTAAGATGTACCGGGTTTGGTTTGTTGCTAGAGTGAAAGAAGTTTAAATGATTCGAAAAAAATTTGTTGTTCTCTGATATGAGTGATCTGACAACGTTTACCAATTTATTTCTTGACACATGATTTATCTTTCGTCTTTTTAATTCTATTATCTTTTTTTCCCTCTGGTGACAAAACTCAGCCGATTCGGTCTCCGACGGGACGACAGACGTTATACCAAAGTTTTGCGTAATCGCGGAGAACTTCCTAAGCTTCGGACATTTGTAGCCGAACGGACAGGATGTATAAAATGAGATTTCAATTTCTTGGCTTTGGTCATGGATACTTTGAGTCCTACGCTTTTTTCTTCTTACTTTTTCTTTTTGTCACTTTTACAAGTTTCTTCTTTTCTTTTCTTTATTTTACCCTTCTCTCTCTCTCTCCTCCTCTGCCCTTTTTTTCTTTTGCGCTCTCTCGTTCTTTAACAAACTTCCTCTTCTCTCATTTTTCCGAATTATTGTAGCTGCCGACCTCGCGACCTTATCCTACTGCGTCTCATTCAAGCTTCGAAACGGCAAATGAAGGCAATAAAATTTATTCACTCAATAACGACCACTTAAAACTCCCAGCGAGCTATCTCGAACCCGTTACCGTAAAATTTCCAGTTGAAATTTCTGCATCTTTTGGCCATTAAGTATATCCCCCTTCTGGATCCTATTATTCGCATCTCGCTCCGCAGCCCTTTTCAAAAGGGATAAAAGTATGTCAATCGACGATAACATTCGCAGGGATGCTAAGAGAGAGTCTTCGCTTTATAGACTTTAAGCCCTTAGGAAATTGAAAATCTTTTTTTATCTCTCCTTGTATTCAACCACGAAATAGCCTACGATATGATTTTATATATTTGCAAAAGAATTTTCTTTGATAAGTAATACCTTGAAGAATAATAAGTATTCTGTATCGTTACTTAATATTTTTTTAATTCATGAACTCTCTCGATAACTCACTCCCTATTGTTTCAGAGGAAATGCTCGAATCAGAAATATACCGGGTGAGAAAACATCTTGACATTCCTTAAAATAATCGACGAGGCTCGGTTTGTATTTTTTTAAGAATCTCAGAAATGAAATAAATTACGTTCGCCCCCTAAGAATGACGTTCTTGAGTTTCTATTGTTCCTTTTTTTCTTCTGATTGCTTTGGATTTCACTCGCGTAATGAGAAACGTCACGCGTATCTCTGCTATCGAACGATTTATGGAATTCAAATAAAGTAAATAAATTCACCGAAACAAATTTTTATTTCAGCATTTCATTCTTCTCATTTCTCCAGAACGAGAGAATCGTATTGAACTGAATTATTTTTAAGTAACATGAAGAAATAATAAGTAATAGAACAAATTTATATTACACATATTACCAGTGAATGCTTACAAGAGTTTTTATAATATCAGGATAAAACAGATTTTAATCCATTCAATCGTACATTTAAAAAAGTAAACCTTACTATATGCAGAGTTTTCTGATGTATATATTACACTTAGCTTGATTAAAAAAAAAGTGTCCAGGAAAATTCTTTTCTACGGAAGAAAATGTTTTACACTTAAATTACATGCATTTCAGACATTAAAATTTCTTGAATTTCCGAAAGCTCATGTACAACTGTATACAATAGGTAAAGTAACATGTTTTATATAATACATATATTAAAAATATATAGATCATATGTAATTACTTAATTATATTAAAAATTATATTTCGGCATAGGTATAGATTATTAAAAAATTTTAGAATTGCGTCAATCTACGTGAAACGAGAATTTCAATAGCACTAAATATGATTATAATTAATACTTACTCAATCAGTGTCTCAAATACGAAAAGGAATGTAAAGTACAAGATGGTAGAAAATCGTGCGTGACAGTGAATTAAAATATCTCGAAAATTTCATAATGGTACAGTTTACATCATTTACTGGGATCAAAAAGGAAACTCGTATCCGAACTTTCCAACGAGACTCGCTTCCACGAAGATACCCAAGATCGCCATTTCCCATTAGAGGAACCTCGATGAAAATTTCAAAGTAAACGTAGAGAACGTAAAACAAGGTGGCACAAGTGGTTCGTCTGTATATCTAGATACCTAAGGAGTAAAAAGCATCACCGTCTGAGAACGTTACCACGCAAAAGTAGGTTTTACTCCCTGGCATATAACCACTCTCTCCGAGTCACCAAAGAGAACCACGTTGTTTTTCAGGTAAGAAACTCCATCGACCAGACGGCCCATTTAACGGTAAATACGTCACCTCGTAAACGGCTTCTAAGAAGAGGAGATCCAATTTGTAAAAACTGAAAAGACGAAGCACTGCGCGAACTGAAATTTTCAAAAATTCACATCATATTGATAACGTAGCTCCGTCGAATTTGACGAAATTAAAAGGGTTGTTCGGGTGTTTTCTAATTTTCATATGTCTAACACAAAAATACCTCTGATATGAGTTTTCAAAAAAGGTATTGAAACTGAGGAAGCATCTTTAGATTGAATCGCATAAACTCTATATCGGGTATACCAAACTGCTAGGAAAGAGTAAAGGTCGTTTCTACCCGAAGAATAGACGGTTCCGTCGACTAAGTAAACTTGACGGTTGCACTGACGGGATTTTCCTTTATTTTGAAACAAAGATCCTCATGATGGAGTATTACCCTGAAAAGGGGCGGGGGGGGGGGAGAGGGAGGGGGAGGGAGAGGGCACCCTGTCGATACATCAATGTCAGAACACATTCATGGGCTTTGTCTGCATGACAAGTTTGCCTCTGGTGTGGTCCCATTATCCACCCTCTCGAATCTTCGTGTTCACCTTGCAGGAATATGGATGCTCGTGAAAATCGAGCCCGATTTCAAACTTGTACCAAACCCTTGTTATTTGTATTTATCGACAGGTAGTTAACGAAAAGATTCAAGCCAACAGACCGAAACGTCTCATTCTCTGGCTTGATGTTCCTTCTGGGTTCCTTTGGAGTATTTTAACATCCCTTGTAACCGATAGCATTGAGCGATATAAAATGATGTCGAGAAAATCAGTGACAATGAGAATAGTATACGAGGAGATAAAATGAACGATTGCACCTTTTTTGTTTTAAACAATATACAAATAAATTGTGTACCTTCTTTATGAGGTTATCAGCTAATTGCATTAACTAACTAAATGGATTAGCTGTGCGTTATATTTATTTGATAAAGGAAGACTATCATGTGTGCGCGTAAGAGCCTGGGAGTGGCCGTGACCAAGGGTTGGAGTTTTGAGGGTTGGTTAGAGGTAGGCGAGGAGTCTTCACAGGGGTGAGGTCAATATGTATTATTCATGTTGTATAAGGCTGGTCGATGCACGGCCAACCGGATTGAATTTGCATTTCAAGACGTATCGGAAGCAGCTTGGCATCCAAATCAGCGATAGTCTTTGTCTTCTGGTCCTGACCAAAACTGGAACTTGACTGCGTAGCCAAAATGCGAGGGTTCCCAGTTGGAGGAAATTACCTCTTTTGTATAACGCAATAGGATTATGTGTAGGAAGACAAAGATACGTATCTTCAGATAAATCGAATACATTATTTATCAAAATAATGGAAAACATCAGTTTTATGGAAGCTTAAATATCTCTTGGATTACTAACGCTTTATTTTGGATTATGGAAAAAATTGTTTAAACAACTTTTCATACGTACAAATAATAGCTCGCTGCTTATAACGAGGATGTGTAATGGGTGGAAGAAAAAAATTTTATGAATATACAAGATCCTTTCTCATTATCAAAGTTATAATACGAGCGTGACAAGGCGTTAGAAAATTATGACGAAACAATCGGAAATCCGTAAAACCCTTCGAGGTCAAGGACGAAAAGTACTATAGTCACTAGTGGCGCGAAATCTTAGACGTTCAGAAGATTGTGAAAAGATGGTTTCACGCACTTAAGCCAAGGGTGGCTCGTGTTCACGTGCTAGCTGGCCGATCCGAAGCTCGCTGAGCGACTAGGAGCGAAAGTCCCCTCGAGAAATCGAAAAAGCTCGAGGAAAGCACGTTATTTCTTGTTGAGAGAAACAAACATGAAAACTGAGCTTGAGCTTTTCTTTTCTTAAAGTGGACGCGCATTCGAATGGAGGATCTCCTTAGAACCTAGTCCATTTGGAAATATTGATTTTCCATGTTATTGACAACTTTTGAGAGTTCAATTCTTTTTTATTTCTTTTGTGCTCAAGTCCTTCGCGATTGTTGCTTACGAATGGTTCTCAATGACTGGTGAAAAATTTTAAGATTGTATCAAATTTATTAGGTCTAATATTTGCTAAACTTTATGCCAGGATGCACTACGAATATTCGAAGGATAACTTCCATTTTCGTGATTTGGGGTTAGTTTATGACTAGCCAGTGATTTCAAATTCGCTACTTGCAACGCTTGGTTAATGAATTTATGGTCTGCTGCACTTGTATGTACTTGCACAGTCATAATCTTGTACCGCCTGTTTCCTGTCGCGGCCCAACCGATTTGATTATCACGCATAGCTAGACGAAAATTTTGACAATGCAGCGTCTGGCGGGATTGACGCATCATGTTTACAGTGAATAGTAAAATAAGTGATAACTAAGGATTCGAACGTGAAGCAGAATGGATTAATTAAATATTCGTAATATTTTCCGTGCACCGTCGATATATTGCCAACAA